>CM035836.1:7579030-7596550 GCA_020510985.1 Pholidichthys leucotaenia
ACCAAGTCAAAGTCCTGACCTGAATCTGATTGAGATGCTGTGGCATGACCTTAAAAAGGCAGTTCATGCTCCAAAACCCTCCAATGTGGATGAATTACAACAATTCTGCAAAGATGAGTGGGCCTACTTGCTGGACGAAGAGAGGCATAGGTCAGGAAGAGATATCTTGCGCAGGGTTTGGGGAGCGTTGGCTAACAGACGGCTCCAGACCGAAGCTCTGGGCCGAGTGGGTTAAATAGCCGGCGACTGATGAGGCGCAGGTAAGATAAGATAAGATAAGCCTTTATTAGTCCCACAATGGGGAAATTCCAGGATTGCAACAATACAGGGATAGCAACACTCAGAGCAATAATTAAGAAGATACAGAAGATATAAATAAGAGCAGTGGATAATCATACAGTACATACACATAAATATATATACAAAGTGCAGAGCATTGTAGCAAGATGGAATAAACAGCATAACCGTCTACTTAGTTATCCTACATAGTATGAATATGTACCCATACATATTGACACCCTCCGTAGCGACCGATAATGTCCTAGTTGTATATACTGGAGGGGACCATTGTGTAAGTCTATTGAGTCTTTTGCATTCAATACTATTAGGTCGTCACATTTTTTTGCTCTCTCTGCGAGCACCCCTGCTTAGGTTAAACAGTCTGACAGCCGTAGGTAGGAAGGACCTGCGAAACCTCACGGTTGCGCACCTAGGATGATGTAGTCTGCTGCTAAATGAGCTCCTCAGTGCGTTCAGTATGACCTGCATAGGGTGGGACTCAGACTCCAGCAGAGATGACAGTTTAGCCACCATCCTTCTCTCTCCTATCTCCTCCACTGGGTCAGGGCGCTGCCCCAGGACAGCACTAGCTTTCTTGATCAGTTTGTTCAGTCTCTTCCTATCGGCTGCTGTAATGCCACTGCCCCAGCAGACCACTCCAAAAGTGATGGCTGATGCCACCACCGTGTCATAGAATGTCTTCAGCAGCGCCCCTTGTACACCAAAAGACCTGAGTCTCCTCAGTAAGAACAGCCTGCGCTGTCCCTTCTTGTAGAGTGCGTCGGTATTGTGTGATCAGTCTAGTTTATTGTTCAGATGAACACCCAGGAACTTGTAGGATGTCACCATCTCGATGTCTGTTCCCTGTATGTTTACTGGTGCTGTGAGGGGTTGTCCTTGCCTGCGGCAGTCCACCACCAGGCTCCTTAGTTTTCCTCGCGTTGATCTGGAGGCAGTTCCGATGGCACCAGTCCACGAAGTCCTGGATAAGTCCTCTGTACTCAGCTTCATCTTCGTTGGAGATGAGGCCGACGATCGCAGAGTCATCAGAGAACTTCTGTAGATGGCAGTGTGTTGTGTTGTGTGTGAAGTCTGCAGTATAAAGGGTGAACAGGAAGGGAGCCAAAATGGTTCCCTGGGGGGGCCCCGTGCTATCGATGATCGTGTTGGACACACAGTCCCGGGTTCTCACAAACTGTGGCCGGTTAGTGAGGTAGTCCAGGATCCATGATGACAGATGCTGGTCCACCCCTGCGCACAGCAGCTTGTCCTTCAGGATCATCGGTTGGATGGTGTTAAAAGCACTGGAGAAGTCAAAGAACATGATCCTCACCGCATTCCCGGGCTTCTCCAGGTGGGACAGAGAACGGTGAAGGAGGAAAATCATTGCATCCTTCACCCCAATGCCATGCTGGTAGGCGAACTGGAGTGGATCCATCGCTGGTCCCACCAGGGGGCGAAGGTGAGCAAGGAGCAGTCTCTCCAGGGTCTTCATCATGTGGGACGTCAGGGCCACTGGTCTGTAGCTGTTTAGGTCATTGGGGCGGGAGGTCTTTGGTACAGATACCACACAAGATGTTTTCCACAACTGTGGTACCCTTCCCAGCTTCAGGTCCAGGTTGAAGATGAGCTCCACAATCCCACACAGCTGATCTGCACAGGACTTGAGGAGCTTTGCGCTGATGCCGTCTGGTCCCAAGGCTTTCCTCGCCTTGATCTTCCTCAGCTCCGTCCTCACCTGGGTCTTAGTGAGGGTCATGTTGGGGGGCTGTGTGTTGCGAGTGGGGGGGGGGTGTTGGTGGAGTGGGGTGTGGGCAGCAGGACTTGATGTCTTTAGAGGCAGCAGTGGTTGTTGTGCAGTCGGGGGGGGGGGGGGGGGGGTTGGTCAAACCTATTAAAAAACAGATTCAGATTGTTCGCCCACTCCCTGCCCCCCCCCCATGGCCTGGGAAGAGGTATTTTGGAGCCCAGAGATGGTTTTAAGGTTTCTCCAGACCCCACCGATGTCGCTCTGTTGCAGCTTGTCCTGAAGCTGTTGTTGCCTTCTCTGATCTTCCTCCTCAGCTCCCTCTGTACGGACTTCAGCATCTCCATGTTCCCAGACCTGAAGATCCTCTTCTTCTCTCTCAGAAGTGTTTTTATCTCAGGGTTGATCCAGGGTTTGTTGTTCGAGCAACACCATATGGTCTTGGTGGGTATGGTGTTGTCCACACAGAAGCTGATGTAGTCCGTGATGGTGTGAGTGAGGCCATCAATGTCCTCACCATGTGGATCGCAGAGCTGCTCCCAGGCAGTGGTTTCAAATCAGTCCTTTAGAGCGTCCATTGCCTCCTCAGACCATAACTTCACTGTGCGCATGACCGGAGGTATTCTGTGCACTAGGGGTTTGTACACCGGCCAGAGATTTACCAAGTTGTGATCCGATCTCCCGAGTGGGGGGAGTTGTGATGAGGTGTATGCCTCCTTAGTGTTTGCGTAGAATAAGTCCAGTATTTTATTGTCTCTAGTGTGGCATGTGACATACTGGGTGAATGTAGGTTGAATGGGAGACAGTGAGATATGGTTGAAATGGCCTGAGATGAGGAGAAGAGCATCTGGGTGTTCTGTCTGCAGCCTGCCAATTACTGAGTGGATGACGTCACGCACTGTCCCCAGCGTTCGCCATCGGATTTGCATAAATAACAATGCAGATCACGTGTGAGTATTCCCTCGGGAGATAGGTAGGCTGCATTCTAACAGCTAGCAACTCGATGTCTTGTGCGCGCAGCTGAGGCAAATGACTGGCGAAGACGAGTTGTGACATCAACACATGTTTGCTAAGCGACTTTTAATACTCCTCCCTTTTCCAACGGGTTAAAACCACCATAAATGTTTCCACTGCTTACATCTCTCTTCTGCTTTTTTCTGCATATACAATACTTTAATAAGGTCATGTTTATCTGGGACAGCAACACTAGCAAACCACTCTACCTCTGACAGTAACGGTCATGTGGGCGGGGTGCATCTGAACTCCACGCAATGACGGTCACGTGCGTTGTTCGTGTGCATGTTTACTGGCCGATTCTTCATATTTTTTCATAAATTTATATTTCCTTGGCGTGGTCTGTGCCACTCTGAGGTTGGTTCTGGGCCATTAATTGAATAGGCCTGGTCTATGCCAAGGTACTGGAGAGGAGAATCTGGCCATTGTTCGAACCTCGGATTTAGGAGAAGCAATGTGGTTTTCGTCCTGGCTGTGGCACATCGGACCAACTCTTGAATCCTTGAGGGTTCGTGGGAGTTTGCCCAACCAGTTTACATGTGTTTTGAGGACTTGGAGAAGGCATTTGACCATGTTTTTTTGTGGGGGGTGCTTCAGGAGTCTGGGATATCGGGCTCGGGCTTGTTGTTACGAGCTATCTGGTCTCTATACGACTGTTGTGAGAGTTTGGTTTGTATTGCCAACACTCGGTCGGCCTCATTCCCAGTGAGAGTTGGACTCCGCCAGGGCTACCCATTGTCACTGATCCTGTTCATAATTTTTATGGACAGGATTTCTAGGTGCAGCCAGGGAACGGAGGGTGTCATGCTTGCTGACCATATGATTTCATTTCTGTTGTTTGCAGATGATGTTGTCCTGTTGGCTTCATCTAGCAATGACCTATAGGTCTCACTGGGATGGTTTACTACTGAGTGTGAAGCAGCTGGGATGAGAATCAACACCTCCAAGTCCAAAACCATGGTTCTCAGCCGGAAAAAGGTGGATTGTCCTCTCTGGGTTATGGACAAGCTCCTTCCCCAAGTGGAGCAGTTTAAGTATCTCAGTTTCTTATTCACGAGTGAGGGGAGAATGGAGCAAGAGATTGACAGACAGATTGGAACAGCATCTGCAGTGATGCAGCCTCTCTGTGGCTCCTCCTTTAATTCCTGAGTGCCTGGCGGTCCAAGAACCGAGCTGCCAAATGATGGAGGAGCCGGTGGTTTCAGACGATCCCTTCCCGGAGCCAGCACGGAGAGGTCGCTTTGTGGCCACGCCGGTGGATGAAGAGTGGTCGGCTATGTTCACCGTGCTCAACCACCGGATCGAAGAGGAACGCCGTGAGAGGGAGGACCGTGGACGCGCTTCCCCAGCAGTGAGGGTCTCACCTCCTATGCCTACCCAACCCCCGAATCCACCATCAGACGATGAGTGGGCGAACCTGCTCGCCGCAGTCAACAGCCGACTGGAGGAGGAGCGTCAGAGGACAAGGACTGCAACCACCATCACGCCTGTTGCGGGGACTGCTGCAGCAGCGTCATCCCCTGGACCAGACCCCCAGCCAACTGGACCCAGACCATCATCGTCGTCAGTGTCGGAGTCCTGGACGGTGGCAGAGCTCGAACACAGGCAAGTTCTCTCTCCTGTAGTTCAATTACCAATAATTGAGAGATCTTGTCTGGCTTTTGGGGAAGAGAGTCGGGTGCGGCTCTTGGCTGCACCTGGGCTTCCCTCGCAGGGCTCTGCCGCTGCCGGCAACCGAAACCTTTCCTTCTCTCCCATGCCTGTCAAGCCCCTCACTAGGGTCGCCGAAGAGGAGCTGTGATCACCAGGGTTGTCTTCCGACGACAATGAGAGGTTGGTGGTCTCAGAGGAGGTTGATGGGGGCACAGCACCGGACGTGACGATGGAGGCAATGCACCCCAAATCACCGGAGTCCTGGACGGTGGTGGAGCCCAAGTTCAGGCAAGTATGCTCCATTATGTCAATACTTCATATGTCAATGTCACACTGCCCGGCGAGGAGGACCCAGCGCAGCCCACCTCACCGGGCCCACCTCACCGGGCTCTAGAGCTGCCGGTGACCCTGACCCAGTCTCTTTTTCTCTCCCTCTGGGGTCAGAGCCCTCAGCCAGGACCGCAGGAGAGCAGCCGAGTTTGCCGGAAGCCGCCAAGGATCAGGATCCAGCACCAGGTGGCGTTAGGAGCACCACCTCCCTCGCTGGGGAGGCCACCGCAGGAACAATGAGGCCCCCTATGGGGGTCACCGCTGGTGCAACGGTGCTCCAACAGGAGCCCATCATGGGTGCAGCTCTGGCCCAATCAGGGCCCACTGCAGGTTCTGCTATGTCACTGCTGGAGGTCACCAAGGGTTTTGCCCTTGCCGAAGGAGGACGTTGCTTCTTTAGCCCCTCCTGCCAAGGTCGTCAGGGCTCCCCCCATCGATCGCTTCCTCAGCCTGGTGTCCCTGCAGGTTGGCCCTCTCACCGTCGGTGCAGCTTTGGCCCAGCCAGGGTCCATCGTGAGTGCAGCTGAGCCTCAGCCGGACGTCACTGCGGGTGCAGCTGAGCCTCAGCCAGAGGTCACTGTGGGTGCTGCGGGGCTCCCACTGGAGTCCATCATGGGTGCAGCGGAGCCGGCCCGGTTGGGGGCCGCCGAGGGTGCAGTTGAGGACCACCCTGAGGATGCTGTGGTCCCCTTTTCTCTGCCCGACGCCGTGGAGGTCCCCTTTCCCCGGTCCTGTTACCCATCAGTGAGCCTTCCAGTGGGCAGGCCCCCTCCTGCTTCACCCCTTTGGTCCTGGTGGCTCAACTATGGTGGCTGGCTGCCAGAAGAATTGACTTCCCGGGTCAGTGGCTCATGTTTTCCGGCAGGCCACCGCATTCGGTCCACCAGATCTTCTGCTGGGCGTGGGATTCTGGGCGGCCTCCTGAGCCCCAGTGCCCGTGGACTTTGGAGGGTTAATTATGGGTCCTGGACAGGGCATTGTGTTCCCTCCTTCCTGTTTTCCCTACTGCCCACCCGGGTTCGTGTTGTTTGTTGTTGTTGCAACTGTTGGGGGGGGTGTCTCTTGATATTACCTTAGGTGTCTGGGAATCCATCCCTTTAAGGGAGGGCCCTGTCACGAGCCGAGCAGGCTTGGCCTTCCCCGGCTCAGCCTCGATCTCTCTGTGGGTTTTGGTTTCATTGTTTATGTGCATTTTTTTGTATTCTTGTACTTATCCCATCACCATAGCCACTGCCTGACCGGCAGCTGTTAGTCAGCCTCTGTGATCTTTTTCCCACCCTGCTGACAGTCTGTCGGTCCAACCACGCCCCCTCGCTCTCCTTAATTCCACCAGCTTTCCCAGCCCCGGTAATTATCTTTCCTGCACCTCGCCAAGGTATTCCCAAATTGTGTGGCCAGTGGCGTTTGGATTTAAGCAGCTCTTCGGTAGACAAATGCCGCTGGGTCATTGTACGAGTCACTCTCGTTCTCCATGGTGTGACCGTCATGTTAGGAAGGAAGGACTATTGTTTATGCTCGCCGAGAGGACTGGACTTTTTTGGACTGCTCCTGCTCGTGAGTAAACTATTGGGTTTCTCTGTGTGGTTGCTGCTATGCTTTACCTGGAGCGCTTCCTCTTGCAGTGAGTCTGCTATGCTTCAGGTGGCATTTCTTCTTGCAGCGTAACCGCTACGCTTAGGCTGTGCCCAGTTTGCGTTCCCCCCGAGTCAGTTGAGCTTCCCGTAGTCTTCCCTGCTCTCCCGAGTGCATCCATGTTGTATTATAATTTACTTGTTCGTCTTTATCTGTGAACAGTTTGTCAATAAATGTGTGTTTGGGGAAACGCTGTGCTTAAATCCATCCATCCTTCTCCTCCTCCGTGTGCAATGGCAGAGCGCACGGAGAACTTATGACAGTATTTAGTATTAAAGAGTGTTTATTACCTTTATTAGTATTGATGTGTATCTATTACCTTGGCATTTGTTTGGAGAGCAGAGTAAGAATTTCATTGCTCAGGAAATGTTGCATTTCTTAACTGTGCACATGATACAGTAATAAAGTCTTTGAATCTTGAATCATTGTTTTTCTTTGTTTATTGTTCAATTTTGATAATGTTCACAAATGATAAAAGTATAGTGTGTATATCACTGTTTTCATGTCCAGATGACAGCAGAAACCGCCCAGCTGTGAGATAGTTTTTCAGTCCTTTGAACATTTTGTGATAAACTCCCAATTCTGAAAAGACTTCAGTCGTTTGTCAGAATATGAACACACTGTAATGTTGGCGTAGCGCCCTCCGGTGGAGCTAAAGTCATATTTCAGTCTTGGCATCCCCCCAATCCCCCTTCAAATCACCTACTGCATGTCATCATATTGATCTAGCTACATATAATATTATGTACTTCTAATCAGAGAGCGGGAAGCCAACCACCGACCCTCCGATCAGAGGTAGACCACACTCTTCCCCTGCACCACAACCACAGTGAATGAGACGTTGATCTGAAAAGGTTTTGTTGGATTGGTCGGTTCTTCCTTATCTGTAGACCCCTGGTACAGGGCTACAGCTGCCGTACCTATTCATAGTTTTCGATCACGTGACTTCCGGTGGGGTGAAAGGAGATCGGCGGACATGCTGGGGGGGATAATTGTAATAACTGTAGAGCATAAATGGAGGGGAAAAAAATGAAAACGTCCAAAATTTATTATCAAACTCTTTATAATGACAGATAGTGGTATGATGACAAATTAGATTTAATTGAGAAGCAGGCTCCCGATCTCATTCCAAAGCAAAACTTGCTAAAAGACATGGAGAAGTGGGCTAGCATGACCTATCCAGACATGTACAAAGCTAAATATAATCATCTTCATAACACTTATCATCCATGTTTATCCACATCAGCCCATAAATTATTCACAGAGCCCTCAACTTAATTTCTCCTGTTTGTTTTTCTCTGTTTTTGCACTCAGTTTTTGTTTTTGTTTTTTTGTTTGTTTTTTAATATGTGACCTAATTTGCCTCATGCAATCATGTAGATGCCCTGTAATTTCCCCATTGTGGGACCAATAAAGGAATCTAAATCTAAATCTAAAGGCTGGTTTCATTCATCACATTCACCTGTCCAGGTGCTTTCAGATGAAGTTAGACTTTGTTGTCTTGGTGTCTAATTGTTATCCCTCATTGTTAACAATAAGCAGTTGATTTGTAGACTCCCAGCTACTTGTAATCCTAAAAGCCACAGACTGATTAGCCGGTGTTCTGACATTTTGGCATCAGAACAGCAAACCTTGGGTTACTACTCTGTCATTTTCTTCAGTTGTTCAGAAGAATGAAGACTTTCCAAGTGAGTGACACTCTTGAATGTTGGTGAAGTCTGGATCTCAGCATCGTTCTCGAAAAGCCTTTGGAACTAAGGTTAGCTTTATCAGCGAGCTTGCTTGTTCCAACACAAACACTAGCTTGCCTGGTTTCCTGCCGGCTGCCTCAAGGATATAAAGGTGGAGTTTTTTCTCTTCTTTGGAGGCTTCTTTCATCGGAAAGGAAACAGGAGGTGAGTGTAGTGTTGTTCGTAGGACATATTATGGTGTAACAAGGGTGGTGACATCACCCAGAGTATAAGAGGGCTGTGCAGAAGAGGGGCGGTCTCTTTGACCACCTCAGTGCCTCTGTATTTGTCATGACTCACTCTGGGCCATCACCTGCTTCAGCTGCGCGCACACCTGCTTCCAATCGCCCACGGGTTTTATAGCCTACTCTGCCTGGGATCCGGCACAGAGCCGTCTGTCATTCTCCCAAGAGTTACGTCTCTCACCTGACTGTCTACGTCCAGGTCTCTTAACTCTTTATTGGAATCATCCTTTCGTCTCAAGTAAGCTGTGTGCTACTCACCTTCCTCTCAGTTTCTCCCCTGTGCACAGGTGGATTCCTCCGGCGGCGGAACCTGCTCCCCTCGTCGGCAGAACGTCCTCTCCTCGCTTCAACAGGCCAACCTGCTCACCTCTGGAGCGCATAGCAGACGCTGTCTTCCTGGCTGGAGCCTCCGGGCCAACCTGAGCTCTCATTGCTCCACCTGCAAATAAGCCCCAGTCATTACTTTGTTCATTCAGTGGTGGAGGACTCTAACATCTGTGCTTTGGCTCTGTTATAGGGTTGCCAGGCTGAACGGCGCTTTGCTTCTCCCCCGGCCACGTCATCTCTACCATCACCACATACACACCACACATACACGCACCCACACACTCTCACTGTACAAATAAATATAATTGTATTCACTCAAGCCTGTGTGTGTGTTCCCTGGGTCCAGCAAAATGTCAGTATTATTTGTGAGTCTATAATAAAGTCCTATCTAGTTCACCATTCAGTCTTGTCACTGGGTCACGGTTTACATACATAACATTTGGCGACGACGGGTAAAAGAAAGAAAAAATATGGACGTGGGAGTCACTATCATTCAGCCATTTCTGGAGCTTCCCGGCGAACCACCGGCCTCTTGGGTGAGATGGTTTACTGCATTCCAAAATTACTTGGTGACATAACGCATGGCTCAAGAGACGCACACACACAGGCTCAGGGAAGTTCAAATAGTTTATTAGCAACAGGGGTGAGTGGATGAGTGTCAGCGAGATGTAAATGTATTGGTGGCGGCGTCTGCTTTGGGCACAGAGGCAGGAGACCGTACAGCCGGCAACCCTATGGGAAAAAGCACAAAGACACAGGGTGACGGGCACACACCAACACAGGAGGAGAATAAGCGAGAGAGGAGCTTACTTGTAAGGGACAGATGACTGGCACCACAAGGACGGGACCCGGAAGACAGCCACCTGCAGGGCTCGGTGCAGCAGCGAGGAATGGCGAGGGAGAGGCGTTGTCCGCCGCCGAGGAATCCACCTGTGCACAGGGGAGCAGACTGGAGAGAAAGGAGGTAAGGGCTTCTTACCAAAAGCGTCGTGCTGAAGGAAAGGTTTGACTCATGATGATGAGTAGCGAAGTCTGACGGCTTCAGGCCGAAGCTCAGGGTGAGGCAGCTTATATTCCTCGCCGCTGATGACGAGCAGGTGTGTGAGCAGGTGGCGCCGCTGATGAGCGGCGCGGCGTGACACTTGGTGGCTCTGAACCTTGGTTAACTGAAGAAGATAAGGGATCGGGCAATATTGGTTCATAGTTTAGTAATTGTAATCTATAATTTCCCAGTTTGGGATCAATAAAGTACATCTATCTATCTATCTATCTATCTATCTATCTATCTGTCTATCAATCTATCTATCTATCTATCTATCTATCTAGGGTATGGAAGCATGGCGTATCCTTACTACCATGGGTGCTAGCGATTGCTTTGAAGACGTTGAGCTAATGGTACAACATTTTCTCACCCCGGAAAACATCATCGTCCTGAGGATCCAGTTTCAACAGTGCTGCCAGCCGACTGGTGAGTCTGTGCAGCAGTTTGTAACAGACCTACGTCAGCTGGCAAGAGACTGTCAGTTTGGAGCGTTGGAGGAAGAGATGGTCTGCAACCAGTTGGTGGAACATGCTATTTACCCAGCGACGAGGTCAAAGCTCCTTACATACTTGGGCGAGCTGATGTTACCCAAGTCCATTGAGATAGCTCAGCAGTGTGAAGCAGTGGGCAGCCTATCACATGACCTCGGTGAGAGAGCTACGCTGCACCACTCTGAATCACAATCAACGGCACAGACTGTGGACCCGGACTGTGGCCACAGATACCCAACAGGAGAAGGAGGAACGTGCTATGGCTGTGAAGATAAGGCCTGCTCCGGGATCGCCCAGAGTTTGGGTTGTGTGTCCACTAAGCACTGCTATAAGGCTAGAGAGAGAAGACGATGCTGTGGCATGTGTTGATTCTTGTATCATTTCGCCAGGGCATGTTACCGGTTTGAGCGAGGGATCCAAGACACATAGAGGATCTCCCCATTTCGCCTCCCACAGTTGTTTGCAGTGTATCCCCAAGTGTCAACGGCTGTTCTTTCTGTATGGTGGAACTGGATGGAGTGATGGTGGCATTGCTGGTTTACACAGGAGCGGTGAGATTGGTGTTTGATTGGGAAACCGTGTGGAGTTCCTTCTCACAGTCTCAGGTTGGAGAAGAGCGGTCAGGCTGTGGTCTGAGGGACTGGCTGGTTCCGCAAATGATGGATGGAGCTGTGTTGGAAGAACCTTTGCCTAGTAATCTGGACAATGAGCAGGACCAATTCTTCTCAGGGCCATCACCGGAGGGTTCCGGTGTCAGCACCCAAGTAACCCTAGTTGAGGGAACTGAGCAACACAGTGGGATGCCCATAACGGTGGATGGCGCCGAGTGGCTGACCCACTCTGCTTCCAGAGTTTGGCTGGGTGATCCTGAGAAGCAAGGGGTCACAACGGCTTTGCCGGCATCTGAAATGAAAGCGAGTGGGACAGGACTGGCTGGTACTGTGAAACAACGTGCTACACAGGGACGCTGGAAGCCGAGTCGGGCTCCTCAGGGGGTCGCTGATGTGGTCCGACCCAGGGAGGAGGCCTGGTTGAGAGGAGTTTGTGGCAAGCACAAACAACGGGAAGACCAGGGGAGGCTGCGGGTGGTGGCTGTTCGGGTGGATGATTACCTTCAGCTGTTTGACGGCTCATGGAGACATCCCAGCGAGCTGCGGTGTGCCAATGATTAGAAGGAGGTGTCTGGGTTTTGGCGTGGGTCATCTCCGGGCACAAAAAGAAGAAGATGCTCTGGATGAGACCCGCTTGACGGGTCTCTGGGGGGGTGGTTTCTCTACTGCGACTGACTGGTAGTTTGGGGGGCAATGCGTTCACTGCATGTTGTTAATATGTAAATTGCCCGGGTTATGGTAGTTATACATGATGTGGGATAAGAATTATTTAAGTTGTTTATGGGATCTGTTGATGATGGTTTAACCTGTTTGTATATATGTTCTGTTATGGTGATTGTTTTATGTTATGTATTTTAGGTTTAAAAGATTGTTTTAGCAAAGACAACAGAATAATCCATCTAGCCGTGTAGGTATGGAACAGTAGTCCACCTGTTTCCCCTCGTTTTAGTTGTTTTGTGTGACTGTTATGGGCTTTGATTTACTTATGTTTATTTTAGTGCGTGATTCAGCTTCCAAATTGGGGAAGGTCTCGACTGTATATGTGTTTTGGACATTTTGAAGGGCGAGGAATGTAGTGTTGTTCGTAGGACATATTATGGTGTAACAAGGGTGGTGACGTCATCTGGAGTATAAGAGGGCTGTGTGGAAGAGGGTCGGTCTCTCTGACCACCTCTCAGCCTAGTGGGAGCATCTCTATTAAATGTGAGTCTATAATAAAGTCCTATCTACTTCACCACTCAGTCTCATAACTGGGTCACGATTTAAATACATAACAGTGAACAGGATCCAAGTGTGGTCTGTACGGAGACGTAATCAGCTGGGATTATTAGAAGCATCTTGTCATGTTCAGGATCACCACCCTGAGCATGATTGACGGCTGTGGGTCTTATTATTGCTTGTTAACTCCAGGTGACGAATTGAGCTTGCTCTTCGCCAGTCCCACATCCACGCATCCTCCTCACCAGGCATCCACCAGCAGTATGATCACCACATACTCACTCACACACTCATGCATGCACACACATCCACACACATTCATTTTCACTCTTATACTCACACACACGCATTCATACACTAGTTCAATCAGTCACGCACCTGTTGCCACACGGCTGGTCTGCCTGCTGTCATTAGGGCTGTGTATAAATAGCAGGCCAGCGACACCAGCCGTGTGGCAGCTTTGTTATGTCAACCCTGGACATCCAGTCTCGCTTGTGTTGGTTTACTCCCTGGACTGAGTCACGTTGTTCCCTCAGAGCCTTGTCGCTCCGTCGCCGTTGTAAGTCTTTTCCTGTGCCTTTTTCTCCGCTCATGCTTAATTGGAGCGCGTGAGGCATTCCTGTTTTCTGACCGGGCTTGTAGCGGGGTGTCTTCCCCTTTACTGTGACTGTTTTTGGACTATTTGTACATTTCACCCATTGTTAAAAAAACACGTTACTTGCTCTGCATTTAGGGCTCGCTGCCATTTAATATGTTTGCTGCACAGTTCACGCAGTGAACGTGACACATCTGCGTCGCGGAGCGTGAGACATTTCTGTCTCGCCTGTGTGGACGCAGCTGTGTTCACAGGTAAGAAGTTGGCAAGGAGGCCTAAATAGTCATTTGAATCTTCATATTATCCTGTAACTTGAAAGTGTGGTACTTAATGTGCACCGCGTCATTAGGCACGAGAAGTCATAAATCATGACTCTTTGTTTGCTAGCGGCAAGTCCCGGAAAAAAGCTCCATGAGTGCCTGGTGTCATTTGAAAGCTTAGAAAAAAACCTATGTTTTTGCAGAAGATATAACTCCCGACTGATTGAACAAGAGTTTTCAACCTAGCCAAAATCGTCTTTTTCTGGGTCAGTTTTTGCACATTTCGTACAAATTAAATATCATTTTGAAGGTCTTTCAATACAGAATATGGAAATAATGTACATCAATTGTGAATGAGTTTTACATAATTTTCGGCTTTAATGAAATAGAATTTCCCCGGCAGCTTCCCGCCAACATGGCCACCCATATAATATCTGGCAGCCATGTGACGTCATCTTGAAACTATGAATAGACACTCCCTTCTTTTTATGCTGTGTTTTAACTTCAGTTTTTTGTATTTTTTTATTTGCTTTGTATCTTGTGCATATACAGTCATATACTAGCTGTAATTAGAGGTGAAATGAAAATGTCTAATATTTTGTGGGGAGATATTTACATTTGGGCGGTGCGGTGGCGCAGTGGTTAGCACTGCACCAGCACAGTAACTCACCCTTGGCCATGGGATCCCTGGTTCGATGCCAGCCCCTGATCAACAGTGATCTGTGTGGAGTTTGCATGTTCTCCCCGTATCTGCATGGGTTTACCCCGGGATTTCTCTGGTTTCCTCCCACAGGCCAAAAACATGCAGGTTATGTTAATTGGAGACTCTAAAGTGGCCCTAGGTGTAAATGTGTGTGTGAATGGTTAAAGGATAGCGCCGTACTGTGGCTGCTTCATCCATCCAGGTGGATGCCCTCAGTTTCCCCTCTGGGGATCAATAAAGTATACAAAATCAAAAAAAAAATAAAAAAAAATTCAATAAATTTTTTTTAAAACATTTGTGTGTAACTGATTTATGCTTTTGTCATAACTTAACTTTTTAACCCTCTTGTTATGTTATGGGTCAAATTGACCTGTTTTAAAGATTGAACATCTAGGAAAAATAGTTAAAAGTATTTTTTCAGTATGAAACTTCTTCTGCTTGCCTTAATCTGTTGCACTCCGGTATACCACGGGCGGACACGTCTCTGCATCCTAGAGCCCACGAGGGCGCACAAGGGCGCTACGTCCTAGAGCGCACTGAAAAAAAAAAAGCTGCATTTCCGTTCTTCCACTACAGACACAGCCGCGAACAGAAAGCCAAAGGAGTGCTTTGATTGGTTTAGATGTGACTGACCTCTCATTCGGCTAATAAGAGCCTTGAATTGGGTTTCTGAAACCTTGAAGAACCAATGACTGAAAACCTAGCAAGAAGGACCCGCCTACCAACGGCTGCGAATACAGCCAGCCAATTGAAGCACAGTAGTTCGAAAGCTGTTTTGTGTAAGGCTGGGTGATACGTTCGCCAGTCTTTTTTTCTTACTACTGTTATTTGTTTTGAAAAATCGTTTGCCAAAACCGCAATCATGGAAGCGCAAAACCGCAATAATGGAATTATGGTTTGACCGGGTCGCGTGACCAGAACCACGAGTCCGTAACAAGCGGACCAGCTTCATGTTCATCTGACAATGAGGAAGAGAAGTTCGCCAGCGACTTTGCTGTTGTGGACAGGTAAGTGTTATAAGCTAAATTATTCTTTATCCCTGAAAATTGTAATCCAAATGACTTTTGACCGATCAGTAAATTACAGCTGTGCGTTATCGCAACATGACGGACCCGCACCGTGACCGGGGCATACCGTGACTGCGGCGCACCGGGCGATGTCCGTCCTCTTTCGCGGGGGGGTGGGAGTTGTTATCTTCTACATTACAAATATTTTAGTATAATTTTTAGTGCACTGTAGGTTATTTTTTCTTGTAAAAAAAAAGCCACACATTTTTTACGTGGCATACTTCTTTGTGTGTGGGGGCTTGTTTGTTCATTCATTCATTCTTGAATGAATAAACAAATCCCCCCCCACACACACACACAGCCCTTCACCTTTCATTGGAGCCCAAGATCAAGCTTCTATATTGAATCATTCAAAAGTTACAGACGTTTTTCCAAACTGTGCCATTTGGCACAATTTGGCACAGTTCAAAAACGCCTGGGAACAACCTAAGAAAAAAGCTATGCAATAGATTCATTTTTTGTGGTATTGTTACAAAATTTGGACCTCACCTGGATAACACTTGGTTCTACATTTCTGTTGCATTTTCCAGCCAGTATCTAAAGCTGTGTGTTATTTGCAAGCATTTGTATCCAAAAAAACACCCAGGCCAAATTTATTGTCTTCAAGTTCAGTATGTTTAGATGACTGTTACTGAGTGGCCTGAGCACTTAGAGAGATTATGACTGTTTTGCCAAAAAAATTCAAAGTGTTTTCTTTTAAATGAGACCACCCCCATGAAGATGCTGCAAAGGGTTGAAGAACAGCTTTTGATTTACTTTGGGTACGTTATTTTTTGGCGTTTTCAGGGAAATTGACCAGAGTGAAAGGGGTTAATTAGTGTAATCAACATATAATATGAACATGGTTCATCTCACATATTTGCAATCACCCCCTGCATGTTTATATCACATAGATACTGTTTGGGTCAATGTGACCCAGCAGTCAAACTGGAGGTAAAAGGGTGTCAGAAATGTCAGACTATTTCTTTCTTTGCACCTTATTGCAACATATTTCACACACACACACACACACACACACACACACACACACACACACACACACACACACACACACACACACACACACACACACACACAGGTGCAAATGTTATGACTTTTGACGGGAACCATTTATGTTCTCGCAGGAAAACTCCACCCATATTCAGTGGACTGCATGGGAGTCCTACCAACATTACACTGTCAGGCAGACCTTTACAAAATGAGCAGCAGAAGCAAAAGGATGACAGTCCAGGAGGCTCTGGAAGCCATCTTTGATCATGACAGTGAAATAGAGGAGGATGTGTCTGAAGATGAAGACTATCTTGAGCTAAATTCTGATTCTAATGATTCTGATTTTGAACCAGATGAGGGAATAGCTATTCCTGTTCCTCCAAGCAAGACATTTATGTCAAAAAATGGTGAAATACATTGGTCTTCATCCCCAAATGTGCGTCAGGCAAAACTGTCTGCAAAAAACATAATAAAGACAGTGCCAGGGCCCACTAGGATGGCAGTGACTCGTGTGACTGACATCAAGTCAGCTTTTGAGATGGTCATGCCAGATTCAATACAGAAAGTCATTCTGGAAATGATTAGTCTAGAAGGGAGGCGTGTTTTTGGGGAGAAGTGGAAGGAGCTGGACAAAACACATTTAGATGCATATTTGGGGCTCCTCATCCTGGCTGGGGTCTATAAATCGAAGGATGAATCAACAGCCAGTCTGTGGGATGCAGAGACAGGGAGGCCGATATTTCAAGCCACAATGTCTCTGGAGACTTTTTGCATTTTCTCCAGAGTAATCCGATTTGATAATCAAGAGACAAGGGCTGGTAGACGGGAGAGAGACAAGCTGGCAGCTATTTGGACAGTGTGGGACAAGTGGGTAGAGCAACTTCCACTACTCTATAACCCAGGCCCTAATATCACAGTAGATGAAAGGCTGGTGGCATTCAGAGGTCTCTGCCCATTTAGACAATTTATGCCTTCCAAACCAGCTAAATATGGAATAAAAATCTGGGCAGCATGTGATGCAAACACCAACTATGCATTGAACATGCAGGTTTACACTGGAAAGCTGGTTAGAGGAGCCCCGGAGAAGAATCAGGGCACAAGGGTCGTGCTTGACATGGCACAGGGTCTCAAGGGGCACAACATAACCTGTGACAATTTTTTCACATACAACTTGGGTCAGGAGCTTCTGAAGAGAAAGCTCACAATGGTCGGAACTATCCAAAAGAACAGGGCTGAACTCCCTGCTGAGCTGCTGGTAATCAAGAACAGGACCCCTCAATCTTCCATGTTTGCCTTCACAGACACCACAGCCCTAGTGTCTTACTGCCCCAAAAAGGGGAAAAAATGTTGCGCTCATGAACACTGCACAAAAATGCTGAAATAAGCACAAGAGAGGACCAGAAACCAAGCATGATTCTGGATTACAATGCCACCAAAGGGGAGGTAGACAACTTAGACAAAGTAACAGGGTCCTACAGCACCAAACGAATGACTGCACGCTGGCCATTGGTCATCTTTTATAACATGATCGATGTATCGGCCTACAACACATTTGTCATTTGGACTGAGATCTTTCCTGACTGGAA
>CM035836.1:8196650-8441650 GCA_020510985.1 Pholidichthys leucotaenia
AACAAAGGGGGAAAGAAAATCCAACAAGGTCAAACCAGACAATAACTCCTCTGATTATACAGTTCAACATAAGTTATCCAAAATGGGTGATGGCTGAAGCCGCAGCTTATATTGTCCACCCATGTTCCATCCAAGAATTCAAAAGTAAAAAAACAAAACAAGAGCGATTACAATTCAGAACATAGCTAAGACAAAATGTGACAAAAAACTAAGCTACAACACAACGCAGGCTGGATATGACAATCCTTATGTGATTTTACATGTCATCTTGTATATATGTTTGGAGTATTTCTTTCTTTAGTTTTTGTTTAAATTTTCCAAGCGTTGTACATGATTTTAATTCAGGTCCAATATCGTTCCATAATCTGACTCCTTGCACTGAAACACAGTGTTGCTTGGTGGTAGTTCTCACTGAAGGTTTTTGAAATATACATGTTCCTCTGAAATGATATTGTTTCTCCCTTATTTGGAACAACTTTTGGATATTTGCGGGCAGTGATAGATTCTTCACTTTAAACATTATTATTGCAGTTTTAAAGTCAACCAGATCTTTCAACTTGAGAGCTTTTAATTTAAGAAAAAGTGGGTTTGTTGGTTCCCTGAAAGCAACTTTGTTTATTATTCTAATAGCTCTCTTCTGAAGCATAAAGACAGGATATATGTTTGTTTTATGTGTATTTCCCCATACTTCAGTACAATATGTCATTTATGGGAGTATTAATGAATGATACAAGGTATATAGTGTGGGTTGATTCAGCAAATATTTCACTCTGTGTAGTATTGCAATTGATTTGGATATTTTACCTTTAATATAATTAATATGTGACTTCCAACACAGTTTATTATCAATTATTACTCCAAGAAATTTAGTTTCAGATACCCTTTCAATCTCTACACCATTTACACTGAGTTTAGATACTGAGTTGTTGTGATGGTTGTTAAAGACTATAAATTTTGTCTTACTTAAATTGAGCGTTAATTTGTTTGAATCAAACCACAGTTTAAGCTTTCCTAATTCCTTTCCGAGTGTATCCAGAAGTTGTTCCAAATTGCTTCCACTGCATAATAGATTAGTGTCATCGGCAAACAATATTAAGTCCATTTTTTCTGAAACTTTACATATATCATTTATATACATATTGAATAATAATGGCCCCAAAACTGAACCCTGTGGGACTCCACAAGTAACCTTCAGTAACTGTGAGTTTTTGTTACCAACACGTACATACTGATATCTATTCTTTAAGTAACTACTTAACCAGGATAGTGCTACCCCTCTATACCACAATTTTGTAGTTTCTTTAATAATAAATTATGATCCACTGTATCAAATGCTTTTTTAAGATCCAGGAATACCCCAACTGAATACTCTTTATTTTGAATGGCAGTTGATATTTTTTCTATAAATTCCATTAGAGCAAATGCATTTGTCCTCTTGTGTCTGAACCCATATTGCTGCTCAAACAATAAATTATTCTTCAGTATGAAGTTGTCAGTTCTCTCATAGAATATTTTTTCAAGTATCTTGGAAAATTGCGGCAATAGTGAAATTGGTCTATAGTTTGAGAATTCCCCTCTGTCACCCGTCTTGTATATCGGAATTACTTTAGCTATTTTCATTGCATTGGGAAATATACCTGTTTGGAGAGACAGGTTACAGATATACATCAGTGGTTTCACAAAGCATTCAATAATAGTTTTGACTAAGAGCATGTCAATACCATCACAGTCCATAGATGTTTTACTTTTAAACGATTTAACAATTTCAATGACCTCTCTCTCGTCTGTGTTCTTTATGAAAGTGGAGTCTTTTATAGCAGTGTTATTGCTTATTGTACCACCTGTAGGTGCCGTAATGGGTATTTCTCGAGCCAAATTAGGACCAATGTTATCAAAAAAGTTATTAAATTCATCTGCAGGTGAAGCTACATTCACACTCTGAGTCGTTTTATTATTTTTTGAAAAATCGGTTGGGTAGCTTGTATTTCTGCTTTTATTTCCAAGAATACTGTTAAGTATTGTCCATGTATTTTTAATATTGTCTCTGTTTTTCTCCAGTTATTTACTGTAATAGTCTCTCTTACTGCATCTTATTATATATGTTAACTTATTTTTGTATGTTTTATACTGCTGCTCTGCTTCTTTTGTCCTTTTCTTTAGGAAAGCTTTATATAATAAATTTTTCTTTTTACACGCCTTTTGAAAATTTATGTTTAAGCTTTTTTTTTACTAATGGACAATTTTTTTCATAAAGAGTGGTTACAATATTTATAAATGTGTCATAGGCTTCATTTACATCTGATACATAAACTTCTGTCCAGTCTTGTTTCAGCAAGTCCTCTTTAAAAGAACTGATTGCATTTGGTGATTTGTATCTGAACGATTTTAAAATTTTTTCTGTATTGGCCTCCGTGTGGCCATGGATAAGTGCAAAGGTTGGCAAGTGGTCTCTTATATCATTTATCAATAATCCACTTTCTATTTTCTTATCAATAATATTAACAAACAGGTTGTCAATGATGCTACAAGTGATGGAGCTTTTGGCCCCAGGGTTGAGCAAGCTAGTTAGCTTCAGGAGACTAGCTACCCGTTCTGCACCAATGGACAGGTTAGTGGACAAGCTAACTGTGTGCCAAAACAAGGCTAAGGCCGTCAAGCTGGAAGCTGGAAAGGGGCCAAGACTAAGTGAGGAAAAGTCCCCAATCACTGAGGACGGCGAGCCTGCCGTGGCGCCCAACCTGACGAAGGACCACAGCGCTGACGGGTCAGATGTTGCAGTGCACGAGGATGGCAGAGGGGAGAGGCAGCAGGAGTCAGCCCCACTGCTGGAGGCTAAACAGTTGGAGAGCAGGACCATACAGGCTGAGGGCCCCGGGGTGGAGCAGCGACAGCCGGGCTTGGAGACGACGCAGCAGGGCACCTTGAGCGAGGATGCCGAGAGCAGCCACAAGGTGCCCGGGTCCGAGAGTGGAGCCAACGAGAACAATGCTGAGAGCCCAGAGGGAGAACAGCCACAACCAGACAGGGAGTCTTTGCAGCAGAGCGCTTGGAACAAGGGGGTCGAGAGCAGTGACGAGATGCCCAGGTCGGAGGATAGCACCAACGGGAGTGTCACCAAGATCCCTGCGGGAGAACAGCCGCAGCTGGACACAGTTACAGCGCAGCGGAGCACTGGATGGAGCAGCGAGGTCGATGACATTGGTGAGGGTGTTGTGGTGAACACCGAGAGTGAGCAGCAGCTGTGCGTTATGGAGGTTGGGCTGTGCCTTAGTGCCGGAGCTCCATGCACCTTGGATGAGGGCGCTAGGCAGTACGGCAAGGTGCCCAAGGCTGCGAGCGGTGCCAATGAGAGAGCTGCGGTTCTTCCGAAAGTGCAGCCACTGGGGGCCGGAATGTCTGGTGCCATGATGGTGGTGAGGAAGACAGTCGGGAACGACTCGTCGGGTACAGAGAGACAGCGCGCCAGACAACAGCACTGCAGACTCAGAGGGAAGAAGCACCGAATGGCAGGAAAAGACCTTTTTGCCGGGGAGTGGGGGCTTCGACCCTGGGGGTAGACAGCGGCCAGGTGTGCAGATGCTGTGGGGTTGCCCAGGTCCTCCGTGGCAGTGTGAAAAATGGTGGCTGCCCAGAGACATTGGGGTTACCTAAAAAATTCTTTTGTGTACATATTTGAATATATGTATTTTGTGTATATATTTCATGCTAGTGTGCATGTGAGTGAGAGTGTGGATAATATGGGATTATTTTATGCATTTGAAAGAGACGAGGTCCAATCTGAGTTGTTCTTTGTGTGAATGTGATCGGTTGTTTTAGTACAATATATTATTCCCATGTTCTTAGCGAGTGATTCGGGTTTCAAATTTGGGAGGTTTACAATGGTGTGTGTGATTTCCCATTTTCTAAGGGGGGAGGGAATGTTGTGTGTGAGAATGTATGTGTATGTGAAGCCGTACCCACCCACAGGGTGACGTCAGGCAGCCACGGCCCACTCTGTATATAAACCTCAAGTTCAGGAATAAAGTTGAGTTGTTGGCTGCATGTAGAAGACTCCTGTCCGCTCCTGATTTACACACAGAACAACAGCCAATCATGTACAGTAGAACAAAATGGCGTTTCTCTGATCTACAATGTTCCTCACAGCTAGAATCAGAGGAGCCGCTGCCACGCAAGGCGCCGCCACAAACAACTTTTTCCTTCCCTCGTTCTAAAACAACATGAGAGAGAATAAGGGAAAAAAGAAAAAGCAAACCCAAAAAAGAAACAAAAACATACAATAAATTTGTGTATTCATAGAAATTCAGTGTACAAGGGATATCACAATTGAAATGTACACATTTTAGTAGAAAAGTCAATTCATTTTTTCAAGATTTTTTTTTTAGCAATACGTACATAAAGTTTTTGGTGCTTTTTTGTTTGAGATTTTCTTCTTCTTCTTTTAGATTTGATTGGCGGTTGGCAACCAGCTCACAGGTGCATTACCGCCATGAACTTCACTCTATATCATCACTGTGATTTTGTTATGTACCGTAATGCATTATATCAAACAATTATATCTATGGTGACAAATGACATGTCTTTGTGCAGCCTCTTCCACAATTCACAAACCAGCATTTCCAGCCCGGAAGTAATTACCTCCGCCAGGCCGAAAAGGCCAGGAGGAGGTTATGTTTTTGCCGGGTTTTTGCCAGGGTTTGTCTGTGTGTTTGTCTGTCTGTCTGTCTGTCTGTTTGTCTGTTGGTTAGCAAGATAACTCAAAAAGTCTTGGACGGATTTCCATGAAACTTTCAGGCGTTGTTGGAAATGGTACAAGGGAGAACTGATTTAAGTTTTGGGGATGATCCGGATCACCGTCTGGATACAGGAATTTTTTAAAGCATTTTTTAACACTGTGACATACGGCCATTTTCAACATGTGCGCAGGCGCAATGGAGGGCGCTGGTCGTCGTGTCTGCAACACAAACTCCGCATTCTTCAACGTTTTAGGCACAAAAGCACGCGGAAAACACTGGTGGCATGGGCCCGCCAGCGTGCCTGTGTTTGCGCGCAGCTGCAAAACCTGACACGGGCAGCTGTCCGCCGCCGGATTATTTGGCAGAAATTCCCCAGCCAGCCATAGGCGCTGCACAAAAACCAGCTCGCTGCCGGGGAAGCTTCTAAATTCTCTTTTGCCGTGGAGCGCAACCCCAATATAATATAATATAAAACCCACAGCAACCTGTCTACCCAATCTGCATCCGTCAGTGGAGGAGATGGACACAACAGCAACACTTCAGTTTATTACCTCCGCCAAGGAGGCAATGCTTTTACTACTGAACCACTAATCCTATCACTATCAGATTGATTGTCATTGATTAATTGTCTATGTTTATTGCACTGTCCCTGTCAAAGAAACAAATAATCATTGTGAATCCAATTGCTAGTCATATGTTTTCATGCTCAAGGAATCTGAAAACGTACACACAAACACTGTATGGGGGGAACTGTGGCGCTTGGCGGAGGTCTGTGCTCTCCGAGTGCTTTTCTAGTTGTTGAAAGCAGACAATAAAGACTATTAAGGATTTTGCTTTTTATAGTGAAGCGAGACACGACTTCTTTTATTTAGTGCACTCACACTGGATTCCGTGCACTGACTTAAAGCCAGGCTCCAGAAGTCCTCACGTGTGAGGCATGTTTGTCCATCCTTCAAGTTCTGTTGGGGGACGACTTTCGTCCAGGATGTATGCCAACTAGAAGGGAAAAGAAAATCATATTTCTTTGAAAACAAAACAGTGTGAACACTGCTATTATGGGAACTAAGGGAGAAATGTCAACTGGATGTTTAACAGCAACCATGACAGATGTTACTGGATGCTAATGATGCTGACCAGCTCATTCTGCAGAGGACCCAGTTCTTTCTGCCACTGTGGGCCTGAGACAGCATCTGGATGGTCCATCTTCCACTCAAGAGTGGGATACTGGTGGTCTCCAAGAAATGTCTTGTTGGTTGGTGCATCTGAAAATCCACAAATATGATTCTAGTTATAATTCTATGGATTAATTTTGACCCCCGGTTTAAATCAAAAGATTTGCATAGATAGTCCATGAGCCAGACCAAATATGACTATCAAATTAGTGAACAGATCCAACCTTGACTTTTGTTTAGTATGATACCTGAAGTATATGAAAACTGGCCTTGGACGTTTCAGCTCGGTAGCTTTGTGCCCCAACGGCAGCCATTTTGAAGAATGGCCAACGTTTTCGAGCTCACACGACATGTACTTGGAAATTTGCCCATACCTTCTAAACGGATCAACCAATCTTAATGGGACTGGTCTTATTTTACTCAGAATCAAATTCCACAGACATTCATGTATAATTGATACAATTGTTATGCTACACTACCTTTCAAAATTTAACGTTTTAGGTAAGAAAAATGCGTTTTTAACACTATTTTTGATAGGAAGTTTGCTGTAAAACAGTAAATGGTCATCAAATGATTAATTTTGTTCATGAAATATCTAGAAGGATTCATTCAGCATCAATAAACAATTAGCAATGATGTTATTGCCACTAGTATGACTTAGGGAAACACAGAAGTCATTTAAGACCTAGAGCACTCATATCCGCTGTATCCTGAAATTGCATTCAGGCCTTACTCAACGTCATCATCGGAGTCACTTCCATCCTTGTCGGGAACTATTTCCATCTCATCCTCCTCTCTCATATTGTCACAGTCCTGCAATTTACAGGCTGGCGTGCAAGGTAACCCATTGTCAATACATGGACAACTGCCAACTTTGCACACTCTGACACATTTGCATGACATCAGTGAAAGTACTATGTCGGGTGCAGGTGCTCCTGTTATCCATTCAATGCCAATTTGCCCATCCCTTTCAACTTTCCATCCATGTCCATCTGCAGCTTCTGGAATCGTGGGCAAGTTTTCAAGGCATCGTCTCCAAATGGCCGCCTGGTAGTTTGCCCTTTTGGTGTGCTGATGGAGAGCATCCTTACAAGGAGGCAATTGTCCTGAAGACACATCACCATTTCTGGACCGGAATATTTCATATCTCGGGTTGTTCATGGTTGTACTCTTTGCACTGCATGAATACATGCTGCAGGCAAATCTTTCCAGGGTTGAAAATAGCTCATCTGCAACATTCCACTCTTCCCCAAGACGAGAGAATCCTTCACGAAATGTGTCGTTTGAACGAATCAAGTTAACTGCCTTGATCTTTCCTTGGCCAGAGAAAGCGCTTATAGAATCACAGCCAGTCCAAGCATGAACACCCAACAAAGCAGTGCATGCATCCCTACCAATGATAGTTGCCAATCTGGAGATATCAATGATTCTGATTTTGTTCTTCTTTCCTCGTCTCAAGAGTAAGTGTCCACCTATCTCAGTGCTGAAGGCTAAATGCATCACAAACACGTCTGTATCTTCCGAAATAACTATCACATGTCTATGTGCCTGTTGCATGCCTTGCGTGGAGAGCCAGTCTTGTATCCGCTTCCTCGTGTGAGCATGTCAGCTCAGGAACCTCTCTGACAGCGTCCTTCGTAATTTCAAAGCACGAAAGGCGATTCTTTCTTTGCCGAAATATAGAGTGGCAGAGGGTCCACGTTTGCTTCGACCATGCGCCTTTTATCCTGTTTGCTCAAAGCTGGCATTGGTAATCTCTCTGTTGCACAAGTTGAGACAGCTGGTTGCACAATGATGCCGTTAACGCGATGTGAAGTTCCAGCACCACTCAGTGTTTCCTCCAGGGCATCAATATTATCATATGCAAGCACTGTTGGGATTAGGGGATGTGTCCCTAAAGGAGGAAGTGGTGCCCCTTCATCAACACTGCTCATCTTCTCAATGCAAAGTGCTGTATCAATTTCCTCCAGCCGAGTGTAAGAGCACCCATGACCAAGTCGATTTAAGATGCGAATGAGCTCAACATTCCCAGAGAGAGTCTTGATGACCCAAGGCAAGAGGACATGTTTCGACGTGATGACCTGCGCGTTGGTTACAGCATACAAGATGTCCTGACCTAAAGACCATGCCAGTCTGTTTGCCCGATCAGAAGGCAAAGCCTGCCGGCCACCAATGAGTACCTGCAAAAAGTCAGTAAGGCAAGCTGGCAGATCGATATACTTTTCTGTCAGTTCATCAGGTTTTGGAGGCCAACTCTGGTCTTTCATCTTGTTTCTGACTTGCTCGCGCAAAATGAGAGCTGTTTGATTTATCATCTGTTCACATTTTTCCCCGTAACACAGCTCTGCCAAGTCACTTTTAAGGTCTAGGTAATCACAAGCAATCGCGTCCGTAGTTAGCATGTTAGGACGAATGTAAACCCTGCGCTTATGCGTAAAAAAGTGCAAGGTCTCGCCGAATTCTGATTTGAGATTTCGGCTGAGGTTGTTCTTTGTTGATTCACTAATTTCGACACCCTTTTCACTTAAGAGAGACTCCAGTTTTGAAATTAGGTCTGAAAGCGGAATGATGCGTGGTTTCAAAAACAGATCACTACGGATGTATCTGTACAAGTCAACCCTCGCTGCGTCAACTGCAGTTTGTTCATTGATTTTGTCCACAACTGGCTGTTCCTTCTCGTATGCTTTGTAGCAAGAGGCATGGTAATGGGCCTCAGCCACCACGATATCTCTTGAGGTAACTGACAAAATCCTTACATCTGATTTTTTTAGTTGCAGCATCTCGTATTCGTGTATCAGCACGCAAATCCAGCGTTTGAATCAGTCTTTCACGTGTTTTTGAACCCTTTGTGTATTTTGACTGTTTTTCACAGAATATACAATTCTTGTCATATACACGTGATGATGTATCGGATGTCCTCTGGCGTTTTGATTGCCTTGGTTGTTCATCCTTCTGCTCATCTGTGGCAGGATTAGGATCAGTCAGTTTCGCAAGAGTTTTCTTATGCGTGAAGTCTGATCTGCAGCTACTATGGTAGAGAATGTCAGGAACTTTATTCATATCATCACTGGCAAGCTTCATGATTGATTCAAAGTGTTGAACTTTTGCTGCCTCATAGAGTGTTTTCCAAGCAGAAGCAACCGTCAACCGAACAAGCTCATCAGGCAAAGCCAGCTTTCCACACAGAATGCACGAAACTTTCTCTGCTGCTCGTCTTTTCTTCTTAGGTTCAGACATGGTGATGCCGTATCATTGACTGTACTGAAGATGGTTACACCTGTAATATAAAATGATTTGATTAGTATAACTGGAGAGAAGGACAAGTGTTTGGGTGATATGCAAGTGTTTGGGAAAAATCCTCCACGTTTGAATATGATAAATGGTTAAAACACTGTTTTGAGAATTAAAATGTAATTTTATTACAGCAATAAGTTACATAATTATATAATGAGCATCTGCAGTAAGTAATTCTGAACAAAATAAGACTGATTCCATGAGGATTGGTTTACCTATGAGAAAGTTATGACCAAACATCTGACCAGATGTCATAGAGCTAAAAATATAGACTGTGGAGAATGTGCGGAAGGATGAGACTGAGTTTATTCCTCAGATTCAGCTTTATTCACAGATCACATACTCCAACAATCTCTAGCCTGAAAAAGAGGCAGAATCATCTCTCATCTCTCTTTTATACCCCGGAACCAGACACTGCAGTTACATGGTGTTTAATCAAACATACAGTCACATGGTACTTAATCCCAGTAACAATGTAACCCCCCTGATCTTCACACCATCGTCCCTTGGCCTCCGGTAGTCCAGAAATCTCTCCAGGTGGTCTCTCTGAAACAAAGGCCAAATCTCACACTCTCCCATTGTCCCCCGGAGGTTCAGTCCTTTTGTTCCTTGAGACGTGCAGTACACAATAAACACACAGCAATATATTTGTGGGGCATATGTAACCTTCATATGTGCCCACAACACGACCTTTAAATATGGCTGCTGTTGGGGCACTAAGCTACCGAACCAAAACGTCCAAGCCCTGTTTTTGGACACTTTAGAAACCAGGCTAACCAAAAATCATGATTGGGTCTGTTCACTAATTTGATTGTCAAACGTCAAAATATTGGGGCTGGCTCATGACAGCATGTTGAACTGCCTTACTCTTCAGTCTGTGGTGGGTCTGTAGTCTTGATACATAAACTTTTTGGAATGTAGAACCCTTCCTCAGTGTGGCCACCCCTTTGGCACTGATGTTTGACACTGTAAATGGACCTTGGTGCTGGCTTGATAGAGTAGCTAATGTCCGCCGCTTTTTGGGATCCCATGAAAGCAAAACATCATCTTCATGCATAGAAGATACTCTCACAAACTTTTGCTTTCGATCTCCAAAGGTCTTCTGCTGCCTGGTCTGTGCCTTCTCTATGCTGCACAGAACCTGCAAAAAAAAAAAAAAAAAAAAAGACCCAATAATTTATGTTAAAGAATATGAAAACTGAATTTTCAGGTGTCTTCCCGTGACAACAACGCGTTTCATTTAGATGTTTAAGCTCTGTTATTTTGGCGTCTAAATCCTCTTCTGGATCAGCCACTTCAAAGTCATCGGCCATGGGGCAGCATTCAGAACTTCAGGCAAGTGAGGGGGCCGGTGGAAGAGCAGGAAACATGGACTATGCCTGGTCCAACTCTAATCACAAAGAAGCTCCCATAAATAACCTGAGAAAGTATTTACACTGATAGAAAACATCTAGTTTTTAATAATGTAAATGATATTTGAACATATATAGCTGGTTTACTGTAGAAAACTTGACTTATAAAGTCACTGAGCTGCTTTGCAGTGTTGATGCCAAACACCACAGCAAATAGGTGAAGGTCCCAGTCAGCATGATTTTCACTGACATATCTTCGGCGTGCACACTTGATGTTTTGACTGGTCCTTTGATCCTATAAATCTAAATTAAATAATTAAGTAAATCAAAATGCATGTGTGATCCCACAACAACAGAGCTGAGTGATAAAACATGCCAAGTATTACCTGGCCGTTGGTCTGAGGATGGTAGTCGCTGGATACAGCGGGCTTGATTTTCAGCAGCCTGAAAATACTGTCATTGAGCTGCAGAAGGAGGAGTCACATTATTTCCAACATTTTGAAATGGTCAAAGCTTTGAAATATAAAGCACAGAGCTGAATAAAGTGAAAATTCTGTCATCAGGTCCAAGTTTTAAAAACATCACCTCATTGATAAATTCCCTTCCGTGGTCAGTCATGATTTTCCTGACCATCCCAAATGTATCCAGCTGCCTTGTTACAGCTGCTGAGACCTTGTTGATTGTGTCATGGATGGCCCTCAAGAGCCATCATAAGATGCCACATATCACCGGTGAGTTTGCACAGTTTATTAAAGGACAGAAAAGGAACAAAATAATGAGCCACGGGGGGCTAAAACACACTCCAACAAATAACTCAAACTATGACGAGCAAGAACAGATTACAATGGAATACACTTACAATAGAGGAAGGGTTGTAATGTCGAGGATGTCAGACGAGGTGTTGTCCGATGGGGAATATCCGACAAGACTGCCGCACCTTTCGCCTCGCAGCTGATGAGGTGATTAATACAGCTCAGCTGTCAGCTCTGACAGCCAGAAGCCCCTCCAAGCGCTGTCATAATAAAAGCTCGGAGAGCCAAAAGGGACACACACACGCAAGATGGGAAAAAAATACTGCATGGCCCGAGCGCGGACAACATCGGTGCTCAAACCATGACAGATTGCAGAGGCTTTGCAATCCCCCATTTGGTGTAGAGGTCAGTCATAGTCAGGACATATTTATTGTGGCGTGCCGTTTCACGCAGTGGTCCAATTAAATCAAGTCCAAGCACCTCCCAGCCTTCTTTTACCTATTGAAAATATTATAATTAGCATGCTGACTGGCATTCCTGCTCACTATGGCAGAAAAGGTCAAAGTATTACCTTAATGGACTGTAAAACAGGGGGGACAGTTTTGATGGGATCATTCAGTTGACAGCAATGACAACATCTGAACTAAAAAATAAGTTAGCAGAAAATGTCACATTAGAGGAACCAATGTCATTTCTTGGAGAGGTAAATCTCAGTTTTATATCTGGGATTGGACATGAACAAATAACTTATAGACAAGCAGGTATCAACAACATCCACAGTGTAAACTGTCACAATGGAGTGATGAACCATTTGTCATGAGAATGGCTTTCAAACAAAGAAGTGTCAGGGATGTTACTGGCCCATTCCTTGACATCTTCAGCTTGTGTTGGCCAGTAGAATCCCACAGTAACCCTGTCATTTGTGGTTCTAATGCCATTGGGATTTCCTGTACCAGGATCACTGTGACTCTGGACCAGGACAGCTCTCTTCTCCTCCTCAGACAGCACAACAAGGCCCAGAAACCTCCTACTTGGGCCCGTGGAGAAGAGGCGCTTGTCTGTTGGAGCAAAAGACATCAAAAGTCTACTAAACCACATGATGTTCCATACAGTTACTCCTTTTGTCATTGGAAATACTGATGCTTGTTTTGATGAGATTTTGCCCATTCTTTACAATTGTAGAACTACAGAGAAATTCTGAACCATCTTGGCAAGGTCTTTTTTGAGCAACCTACTGTGCAATAATGATAATAATAATAATAATTACTAAAAATCAGAAATGTAAAACAAAATACAAGTGCAAGTCGAATAGAGATAGAACTAAGTTAGACATGATCACTTTTCAAAATAGTGTAACATCGGGGCTTTTTCCCAGCATGCCCTGCCGGCAGAGGAAATTATTTTCGTGTGTGTGCTTAAATGTTATTACGGTGTTATTATACTGCTGTGTCATATAATGACCCAGCAGTGTTATAGGTAGGATTAGGGCAAGATTTATTATGTGTTGTGTAACCATGATTGAAACGGAGGTCTGGGAGAATGACCTCCCCTCCTGTCTGTGCTCGTTGTGTGTTTTAATAAAGTCTGTTGTGTCGCAGCCATCTGCTCCCTTTCTTTGTGTGAACCTCGCATACATCACGCTGCTGTCAGAAGTGGGTATGGAACAGATGGAAGCCAGGATCTAAGCGGAGATCCGGCAGCTGGAGCGACTCATTGTTCAGCTGGAAACGGATGACAGAGCTGAGACACCGACCCCTGGAGCTGCTCGCCGGGATGAACGGAGCAGCGGACCCGACGGGAGCAGCGTACCTCGCTTTCTGCCTCTTTCAAGGCAGAGCAGGCTGGGCAGAGCAAACCGGTCCTGCTCCCCGCCCTTTTCAAGGCAGGACAGGCCAGCGATTCCACTGCGACCAGGGGCAGCAATCGACTGGGAGATGACTGTCCCACCCATCCGGCATCGGGCCAAAATTCCCCGCTTCAATGGCAAGACCCCGCTGGACGACTACCTGGTCCAGGTCGAGCTGGCTGCCTCGCTGAACGGCTGGCCACCTGAAGAAACTGCTGTGCAGGTCACGCTGGCCTTGGAAGGGAGAGTCCTCTGCACGCTGTCTGACCTCCAGCCCGAGGAGCACCGCAGCTGCCCAGTGTTACAAGGAGCGCTCCGGAAACGGTTTGGGAGAACGGCCGACACTGAGCACGCCCAGGAACAGCTGGCCAACCGCCATCGAGGCAACCAGGAGAGACTAGGAGCCTACGCGGCGGACATATGGCTGCTAACACGGTGCAGCTACCTGGACTTCGAACCGGAGGTAATGGAGAAGCTCGCTCTCCAGAACTTCATCCAAGGTCTCCGCCTGGCCCAGCTCAAGACCCATGTCCGGATTAACGCCTCGAGCAACTGGGAGACTGGGGTGGCAGAAGCAAAGCAGGTGGGGCCACTGATGAATCGTACAGCTGAGCCAAGACAAAGAGCCTTCCAGGCCACGGCTGACAGCGAGGAGGAGCTACGGCGGACCACAGCAGTGTGTCCACAGAGGAGACGGCCGCGGCGGCGCGAGGAAGGGTGATTCCGCTGCGGGGAGCCAGGACACATTGCACGGTACCGCCCTGAACCCACCCCATGACAAACCGATGAGCTGTCACCGCGTGTGGACCGAATTGAACGCTCGCCACGATGTATTTACAGTGCAGCCTGGACAAGACTGGGCTCTGACTGACACTGGTTCCACTATCTCCTTGGTCCGACCTGGTGTGCTGCCGGGCATAGATGAGATGACACCACGGGGGTGGGAATCCACCGAGTGCCACGTCACCACAGCTACCGGTGAGCGCGCCAAATTGGGGGGGCGGAGAGTTCTCGTGGTGGGGGTGGCTGGTCAAAACATAAAACACCCGTTCTGGCTGGCTGACATCCAAGACCCCTGTATTATTGGACTTGACCTGCTCGCAGCGTGGAATGCCAAGATCAACACCGCCAGACCGTCCCTCCAGCTGGGAACCCGAACCATCACGTTCCACAGCGGAACCCAGAGAAGGAACACAGAGGCCTGCGAGATCAAGGGATCACCAGGTCGGACCGGACCAGGCGGGCCACTGCGAGGACTGGATGCAACGGTGCCACCAGCACAAGCACACACAAGGACAGCAAGGGGAGGGGTCAACATGTCGGCAAGGATGCAGCAGGCGGTCAAGGAACTATTCCAGCAGAGCTGCAGCGGACTGGAATTGGGACAGACACGCCAGCTGTGGGATCTGTTGGACTGTCATAACTGCCAGCGGGCAGAGGATCGAGACCAGACCGTCCCACGGGCTGCTGCTCTCTGAACCACTGTGAGCAGGAATAACACAGCGGCACACGGTTCCCCTCGGATAATCAGGCACCTCCCCCCTGGCGATGACATCACAGAGGCCCTCGGCATGCAGCAGCTGCAGAGTGAGCAGGACAGAGATCCGGTCATTTCCTGGGTTCAGCAGTGGCTGGACGCGGGCCAGCAGCCCGCCTGAGAGGCCCTGGCAGCGGTGGGGGATCGGCAGAAGCGAGCGTATGACTCCCACTGCCAGAGGAGGGACTTTGCACCAGGAGATCGAGTCTGGGTTTTCTGCCCTGAGTGGAAAAGGGGATGGTCACCAAAGTTGGCGAGCCATTGGTCGGGACCGTGCGTGGTTCTGCAGAGACTGTCGGATGTGGTGTACAGGGTGAGGCTTAAGAAAAGGGACTGGGTCGTGGTACTTCACCATGACTGTCTTGCCCTGTACCAGCCATCCGCCCCACTGGTGGTCGAACCGGAGCCTTCACCCCGACCAGATACTCCGATCGAGACACAGATGGACACTAGTGGGCCTGTACGTGCTGGTAATCGGAGGCCGCCTCGACACCTGGACGGGTTTGTGTTGGACTTTTGAGTTGGACTTTCATTTTTCTGGGGACAGAAACCAGTCCAGGGACGGTGGGGGGGGGGGGCAGTGTAATGTCGGGGCTGTGTTAAGGGGGGCAGGGATTTTCCTGGCATGCGTTGCCAGCAGAGGACGTTATATTTTCGTGAATGTTTAGTGTTATTACAGTGTTATTACACTGCTGGATCATTATAACTGCGTTATAATGATCCAGTAGTGTTATAGGTAGAATTACAGCAGGAGTGATTCAATCAATCAATCAATCAATCAAAGACTTTATTCCAGACTCATGGTCCATCAAAAATAAGATAAAATAAAATAAAGATAAAATAAAATAAAATAAAATAAAATAAAAACAAGACAGTTGAAAAACAGTTAATAAGAAAAACAATCAAAAAGTTACAAAAACAATAAGACACAACTACTAAAAGAAGTACAAAGACAGTACAGACTTTAAAAAGACTTAAAAAGACAACTGTACCAGTGCCTTCTAAACTGTGACTGACAGCGAATAGAACTGAGCTTAATGCTAGACATGACTTGAATGATTACATTTCTAGATACATCAAGCCGACAGATGAATTTATACATAAGATTCCTTATTACTGCATGCAGTGTATTTACACGTGATGAGACAAATAACTCGGAAGCACTGCACCATCGAGGCTTTTTAAGTAAAATTCTTAAAGCATCATTGTAAGCAACCTGTAATTTCTGCATACTTTGTTTCCTATAATTTATCCATAAATGAGCAGTGTACAAAGGTGTACAATAGGTTTTAAAAAGAACCAGTTTCACCTCATCTGAACAAAAACCAAACCTGCGTGCAAGAATATTTGCTTGCATGTAGATTTTGCAGCGTTGTCTGAAAATATCATCATCATCAGTCATTCTATCATTAATAAAATGTCCCAGATATTTAATTTTATCCCTGGCAATTAATTCCCTGCCTGCCAATTCAAAGACAAGGAATTTCATTAACAAATCTTCTCTAGTGCGGCAAATCAGCACACAACTCTTATTTGTATTATATTTTATGTCATTTTCCTCTCCATAAGCAGTGCACACTCTTAATAACTCCTGAAGACCAGCACTACTTGGACTGAGAATAACTAAATCATCAGCATACATAAAATGATTCACTAACTTATTCCCTATTAAACACCCAGTTTTACAGGCATTCAGTTGTTTTGACAACTCATCCAAATAAAGATTAAATAGAATAGGGGTCAGTATACTGCCCTGTCTGACACCACTGCTCACACCAAATGGGGATGAATGGCTCTTCCCCCATTTCACCAGCATCTTCTGATGTGCAAACCAGTAAATCAGGATACGTACTAAGTACTTGGGAACCCCCCGTCAATCATTTTCCTAAACAATATCTTGTGATTAACACGATCAAACGCCTTGGAGGCATCAATAAACCACAGAAAAACTGAAGAATTTTGATTTCTATACTTATTTATAATTTCTTTTAAAGCATATATGCACAGATCTGTTCCATGATGGGGTTTAAATCCAAATTGATGATCAGTAGATTTGATGAATACTGTAGGGAGCTTGAAATAAGGAAGCGAAGTGATTTTATAAATCAAGTTTTATTGTCGGCTTCCAGTCCCTAACACGTCTTATCTCAAATGCAGAAGCAGAATGAAGAGGCTGAGCGCAGTCAGACCTTCATACTTATACTACACACAACAAAAGACATTGCATATCAAAGCCGACATCCCACATCAGCGTAATCTCCCTCTATTGTCCTCTCTCTCCTCCACCTGACCCTGGGGGGTCAGGAAGTCCATTCAGGTCTCTATGGTGCATATTTAAGGCACATATATGGCATGCTTGTATGGTACGCATTCTCCCCCACATGCTTCCAGTAGGCATGACGGTGCAGACCCTACAGATCAAACGTCCAAAAGAACAATGCCCCAGCAGGGACCTCGGCTAGGAGGTGGATGCTGGAGGAAGACGGAGGTCAGAGACAATGTCCCAACAAAGAGCCCCGAGGTGGAGAAGGGAACAAAGGCGCCAGCAAGTCTCGGGGACTGTGGGTTCATGTGTTTACTAAACTTCTGTGGGGTGAAGGTGTGAGATACTTGATGTGGGGGTTTTGTATCTCTGGGTTATAAAAGCTGTGGGGAAAGTTGGTTCTGTCTCTTTTCTGCTGAGAACTTTGATGATAGAAGATGTGACTTCCAATAAAGCTTTCCTGAGAAAATACACTCAGTCTCGTTTGTAAGGCATCTTCTACACTGGTGACCTACGACTACCTATGGCCGGTGACGGCGTGATTTCCGCACCGGACTCTTCAGGAGCCAACTGGGTTAACGCGACTACCACGCTACAGCTGCCTGACTTCTGGCAACATAACCCGCGCTCCTGGTTTACCACTGTGGAGGCGCAATTCCACTTTCGGAGAATCTCAGCGGACGCAACGAGGTTCTACCATGTCGTCGCGAAGCTGGACAGCCTCACAGTGCAACGGGTGGAGAGCCTGACCAACCACCCGCCCCAAGACAACAAGTATAGCGCATTGAAAGATGCCCTCATCCGAGCCTTCACTCCCTCGCTGGAAGAGCGGGCAGAGAAGCTCCTGGCGCTGACAGAGGGGGAAGCAGACAGGCCAGTGGATCTGATGGCGAAGATGATGAGCCTGAGAGGTGAGGACGACGACAGTTTTATCTTCGCTCACCTCTTCCTCAGAACGCTCCCGCCAGCAGTGAGAGTCACCTTGACCAGCTCGCAGCCGCTCGTCAACCGTAACTACCACGAGCTGGGACAGGTGGCGCAACGGCTCGTCGACTCCCATAGACGGCGCGCAGCCATGATGGCAGCAGCAGAGATGACCGCCCCTTCACGAGAAGGAGGGAGACCAGAGGCTGCGGCACCGGATCCACTGACGGCAGCAGCGGCGGAGACCAGGAGAAGCGGAGCTGACAACGCCCTCTGCTTCTACCATCGACGTTTCGCCGAGAAAGCCCACAGATGCGTCCCACCATGCCGGTACCAGCGCCAGGGAAACGCCAAGACCGGGAGCCGGTAGCAGCTGCGACTCTCGGCACGAAGAATAGGCTGCTTTTCGTGACGGACGCGAATTCTGGGAAAGAATTCCTGGTGGACACGGGCTCCCAGCTGAGTTTTGTCAAGCCTACCTACGCGGACACACTGGCGCCGGCCAGCGGCCCCCTGGTGTTAGCGGCGAACGGCTCCACGATCAAAACCTATGGGGAGAAGACACTCCGCCTGTCCCTTCACGGGCGCAACTTCGAGTGGACCTTCGTTGTCGCTGCAGTTAACAACAACATGCTAGGTGCTGACTTTTTGTGCTCAAACAGTTTGTTAGTTGATCTTGCTAATAGACGTATTGTAAATGCACTGTCTTTCTACTCTATCTCCTGCACAGCTCGGGTGGCCCTGCCTTCTGCACATTCCAATGTCACAGCTGCGGGTGGTAAGTTTCATGCATTACTCAACCAGTTTCCAGCACTCACGGTCCCTACATTTTCAGCGTCAGTTGCCAAACACGGGGTCGAACATTTCATAAGTACTTCGGGCCCCCCTGTTTTTGCAAAAGCTCGGCGGTTGGACCCAGCTAAACTGGCCATCGCGCGCGAGGAATTTGCCAACTTGGAAAAGCTGGGCATAGTCCGGCGTTCGAACAGCGCCTGGTCGTCACCCCTGCACATGGTACCCAAAGCTGACGGCTCGTGGCGCCCTTGCGGCGATTTCCGCAGATTAAATAATGCTTCAGCCCACGACCGCTATCCGATTCCGCACATCCAGGATTTTTCGGCGCATTTAGCGGGGGCGCGCATCTTTTCCAAAATAGATTTGGTGCGTGGTTATCACCAAGTTCCAGTCCGTGCGCAGGACATACCCAAAACGGCAGTTATAACCCCTTTCGGGCTTTTCGAGTTTTTGCGCATGCCTTTCGGCCTCAAGGGCGCCGCGCAGACGTTCCAACGCATGATGGATGCAGTGCTGCGCGACCTCCCTTTCGTGTTCACTTATTTGGATGATATTTTGGTAGCCAGCGCGTCCGAAGCCGAGCACGAACGCCACCTCACAGCCGTTTTTCAGAGGCTCACAGACCACAGGCTAATCATTAACCCAGCGAAGTGCCAATTCGGGGTAGCGAAAATCGATTTTTTGGGACACCGCGTGTCGCCAGAAGGCGCGGTCCCACTGCCGGATAAAGTGCGCGCGATAACGGATTTCCCCCAACCGCAGACGGTTAAGGCGCTGCAAGAATTTTTGGGGATGGTCAGTTTTTATAACCGTTTCCTCCCAAACGCGGCACGGCTCATGCACCCATTGTACACGGCATTAAAGAAGCAAAAACCTGCATCTAAGGTCGAGTGGTCCCCGGATTGGGAGCGCGCTTTTTCACAGGTCAAATCAGCCCTCGCGAACGCTGCGTTATTGGCACACCCGGTGCCGGCAGCTCGCATGGCGCTAACCACAGACGCCTCCGACGTGGCAGTGGGAGCAGTTGTCGAGCAACTGGTGGCAGGATGCTGGCAACCACTTGCGTTTTTCAGCAAAACATTGCGCGATAGCGAGCGTAAATACAGCGCGTTTGACAGGGAGCTTTTGGCCCTACATTTGGCCATCCGCCACTTCCAGTTCTGGTTGGAAGGGCGCCGTTTTACCGCGTTCGTGGACCATAAACCCTTAACTTTTGCAATGGCTAAGGTTTCAGAGCCTTGGTCGGGCCGACAACAGAGGCAGCTGGCTGCAATTTCGGAGTTTACCACTGACATTCAACACGTGGCAGGTAAACACAATGTAGTGGCAGATTGCCTCTCGCGTGCAGTTGCAGCGACAGGCCCCCAGGGGTCAGATTCGGCGGCGGCAGACCTGGGCCAGGCTTGCGGCGCGGAAGCGCTCACGGCTCCGTTCTGCGTCGGGTTAGATTATGCAGCCATGGCCGCTGAACAGGTTGGCGATGCGGACGTGCGCGCGCTCCAGTCTGGGCCAACAGGGCTAAGGCTGGAGCACAGGGTGCTTCACAGAGGCATGCCCCCCCTAATCTGCGATACCTCCACGGGGCGTCCCCGTCCCGTGGTCCCGGCTGCGTGGCGTCGCCGTGTTTTTGACTTAATACATTCACTGGCACACCCGGGCGTCCGCGCGTCTATCAAAATGGTAGGAGAGAAGTTTGTTTGGCCGGGGCTGCGTAAACAAGTCAAAGAGTGGGCTGCAGCCTGCGCTGCATGTCAAAGAGCAAAGGTGCACAGACACACACGAGCCCCTCTGGAACCTTTTCACATCCCAGCCAAACGCTTTGATCATGTGCATATCGACTTAGTAGGACCTCTTCCGCTGTCCCAGGGTTTCACACACCTTTTAACCATGGTAGACCGCACCACGCGCTGGCCAGAGGCGGTTCCTTTGGCGGCAACCACAGCGGCAGATGTCGCTCGTGCCTTTTTAACAGCTTGGGTCGCACGTTTTGGTATCCCGTCAGACATAACGTCTGACAGAGGACCCCAGTTTGTTTCCGAGCTCTGGTCGTCCATGGCACTCAGCCTGGGGGTGAAAATTCATCGCACGACCGCGTATAACCCCCAGGCCAACGGTTTGTGCGAGCGCTTCCATCGGTCATTGAAAGCAGCCCTCAGAGCGGCTCTCACGGACACAAATTGGGTTGATAAACTCCCATGGGTTTTATTAGGGTTGCGTTCAGCACCTAAAGAGGATTTGCAAGCCTCTCCGGCAGAACTCGTCTTCGCCCAACCCCTCCGGTTACCGGGAAATTTCCTCCCTGAGAACCCTGCTCCGGAGCACCTCCCCGCTCAGCTGCTGCAGAGCGAAGCGGGGTCACACACCCTCCCCGGTCCCGTTCATCACAGTTTTCCACGTGTTTTTGTGCCCAAAGCCTTAAAGAATGCAGAATTTGTCTTCGTTAGACACGACGCACAGAGGTTAGGTTTAAGGCCACCTTACGATGGACCGTTCAGAGTGTTAGAAACCGGGGAAAAGCATTTTTTGCTCGATTTGGGAGACAGGAGGGACTTAGTCTGCATTAACAGACTCAAACCCGCTTTTGTGTTAGCTGACGACCCAGTCCAGTTGGCCAGAGCCCCCCGCCGCGGCAGGCCACCCGGGAGACGCTCTGCTAAGCTTTCACGACGATGTGTTAATGATTCTACTTCACAGATGCAGCAGACAGCCACAGGCAGAGCGAGACCTGCTCACAGCAGATATGGCAGAGAGTTGAAGCCCAAGCAGTGGGAAATCCGATCTGTTGTGCCAAGTTTTTTTCTCTCTCTTGTTCTGTGTGGGGTGTCATGATTCCATGCATTTGAAATGTAACTTGTCCTTATTTGAACGTTTGGGGGGGGTTATATGGTGCATATTTAAGGCACATATATGGCATGCTTGTATGGTACGCATTCTCCCCCACATGCTTCCAGTAGGCATGACGGCGCAGACCCTACAGATCAAACGTCCAAAAGAACAATGCCCCAGCAGGGACCTCGGCTAGGAGGTGGGTGCTGGAGGAAGACAGAGGTCAGAGACAATGTCCCAACAAAGAGCCCCGAGGTGGAGAAGGGAACAAAGGCGCCAGCAAGTCTCGGGGACTGTGGGTTCATGTGTTTACTAAACTTCTGTGGGGTGAAGGTGTGAGATACTTGATGTGGGGGTTTTGTATCTCTGGGTTATAAAAGCTGTGGGGAAAGTTGGTTCTGTCTCTTTTCTGCTGAGAACTTTGATGATAGAAGATGTGACTTCCAATAAAGCTTTCCTGAGAAAATACACTCAGTCTTGTTTGTAAGGCATCTTCTACATCTCCACCGCTGCGTCTCCGTCTGCTCCTTGATCTTCGCTGGTGGTCGAGACCGCTTGTCCTGCTCTGAGACGTGAGGTCATTCTACATATGCAATCTCTAAACATTCCCCTTATGTCTATACATATGTAGGTATGGATATATGAATAATATAAGCCACAGCCCCCCAAACGTCTAAGAAAAGGACAATAAAATTAAGTTTACAGCTTAAGATAACATTCATGACATATTATACCGTTACTCACCTCAACAGGAAAAAGGAACAATAACTTCAGCAGTCATGTTAACCTTCAAGTTATGCAGCATGCTCCTGTTAAAAATTCAGTGGTAACAACAACAGTATAGTTTATGTCATAAGTCAGCCCTAAAACTGCAACGGCACAATCCGACAGCATAGTTAACAACACTTTGTCAATTTTACATCAGTCTATGTGTCGTCTTGGTTTCAATCTTCTCCCGAATCTGCTGTAGGCCCGCTTTGGCGTCTTGGCGGGGTCGTCCTGTAAGGGATCTACAGCTTGGGGAGGAGAGTGGTTATTTGTTCCCTGCGGGGGGGCTGAGTTGTTTCTCTTGAGGGGTCTACCCCGTCGAGGTGCTCTCGCCACCCGTGCAGGCTCGTCGCTCAACATGAAAGCAGATTTAAGTCTGTCAATGCTGACTGTTTCTTTTCTGTCCCCTAAATCAAGCACAAAATGCTTATCATCAGGTTCCAGCACTCTGTATGGTCCATCGTATGGTGGACGGAGGGTTGGTTTTAAAGCTTCATGTCTAACAAAAACGAACTCGGCGTTTTTCAAAGCTTGGGGAACAAAAACCCGCGGAAAAGAGTGATGTACGGGTCTGGGGAGCGTGTCCGGTCCCGTGCTGCTTAGGGGCCTCAGGGCTGGTAGGTGCCCGGGCTCTGGATGTTCTGGTAAGAACTCACCTGGGAGTCTGAGAGGTTGTGAAAAAACTAATTCTGGTGGGGAGGCGTCAAGATCCTCCTTAGGCGCAGAACGCAACCCTAATAAAACCCAGGGAAGTTTATTCACCCAATCTGTATCTGTCAGTGAGGCCCTGAGGGCGGCCTTTAAAGACCTATGAAAACGCTCGCATAACCCATTAGCCTGAGGGTGATACGCGGTGGTGCGATGAATTGTCGCCCCTAAGCTGCTGGCCATGGCTGACCACAGCTCTGAGACAAATTGAGGCCCCCTATCGGACGTGATGTCCGATGGGACGCCGAAACGCGCCACCCAGGTTGTTAAAAAAACGCGAGCGACTTCCGCGGCTGTGGTTGACGCCAGCGGGACCGCTTCTGGCCTGCGTGTGGTATGGTCTACCATTGTTAAAAGGTGTGTGAACCCTTGTGACGACGGTAGTGGGCCCACGAGGTCGACGTGTACGTGGTCAAACCTCCTGGCTGGGATTCGAAAAGGTTGTAGAGGAGCTTTTGTGTGTTTGTGAATTTTGGCGCGTTGGCAAGACATGCAAGTCTCCTCCTTGGCTGCCCTCTGTTTTACTGAGACCTGGCTCCGGGAAAATATACCGGACAGCGCGCTGCGCCTCGAGGGTTTCCAGCTCTTTCGTGCTGATCGTGACACAGAGCTTTCCGGCAAGACCACAGGAGGCGGAGTCTGCTTCTACATCAACAGCAGCTGGTGCTCTGATGTAACGGTAATTCCCAAACACTGTTCTCCCGCCCTGGAATTTCTTGTTATTAACTGCAAGCCTTTTTATTCCCCGCGGGAGTTTGCTTCTTTCATACTCATCGCTGTGTACGTCCCTCCCGACGCGGACACGCGCGAAGCTCAGCGCGTGCTCGCGGATCACATTCAACACACAGAGCGGATTTTTCCAGACTCTCTGGTTATTGTGGCTGGCGACTTTAATCAGAGCAATCTGAGCCACGATCTCCCCCGCTACAGTTTATTAAGTGCCCCACCAGAGGATTAAACACACTGGATCACTGTTACACCACAGTGAAAGACGCATATCGCGCTGTTCCCCGCGCTGCGCTGGGATTATCTGATCACGTGATGGTTCACCTCATTCCCACATACAGACAGAGATTGAAGCTCACTAAACCTGTCGTGAGCACTACGAAGGAACGGACCAGTGAAGCTGAGGAGAAGCTGGAAACGTGCATGGAAATATCTGACTGGGGCATGTTTAAACGAGCCACGCATGATCTGGATGAATATACGGACACTGTGAACTCATATATCCACTTTTGTGAAGAGGACATTCTTCCATCACGCATCAGGGTGAGTTACTCTAATGACAAACCCTGGTTCACAGCTAAGCTCAGACAGATCAGGAAGGAGAAGGAAGCAGCGCTGAAAAGTGGAGACAGGGACTGCTACAGGGAGGTTAAATACCGGTTTAACAGAGAGCTGAAGAGAGCTAAATCTGTGTATTCTGAGAGACTCCAGCAGCAGTTCACTGCTAATGATTCGGCTTCCGTGTGGAGAGGACTGAGGCAAATCACCAACTATCGGCCTCAGGCTCCTAAAGGTCAGGATGACAAAGCCCTTTGTCAAAGACTGTCCCAACACTATGCCCGTTTTGACACCTCGTCATCTGTGTCCAACTCCCCCCCTCCCTCCAGCTCCACAGCCTCCACAATCCCTACTTCATTAAAGGCACCCCCCCTCCTCCCCCCCTGCCCTTATCATCAGTGAGCAGGACGTGCTCAAACAGTTCTCCAGACTGAACCCGCACAAGGCCCCCGGTCCGGACGGCGTGTCTCCCTCCACCCTGAGACACTGTGCGAAACAGCTGGCTCCTGTCTTCACAGACATTTTTAACACCTCCCTTAAGTTATGCCACGTGCCGTCCTGCCTCAAATCCTCCACCATCATCCCTGTCCCCAAGAAGCCATGGATCACTGGACTTAATGACTACAGACCTGTAGCGCTCACCTCTGTAGTCATGAAGTCCTTTGAGCGCCTGGTCCTGCCCCACCTCAAGTCCATCACCACCCCTCTCCAGGACCCGCTGCAGTTTGCCTACCGAGCCAACAGGTCTGTAGACGACGCAGTCAACCTGGCCCTCCACTCCATCCTGCAGCACCTGGACTCCCCGGGAACCTACGCCAGGATCCTGTTTGTGGACTTCAGCACCGCATTCAACACCATCCGCCCCGCTCTGCTCCGGGACAAACTGTCCCTGCTCAACGTGCCTGACTCCCTCTGCAGGTGGATCACCGACTTCCTGACGGACCGGAGGCAGCATGTGCAGCTGGGAAAGACTGTCTCAGACTCTACTAGCATCAGCACCGGATCACCCCAGGGCTGTGTACTTTCCCCCCTACTCTTCTCCCTTTACACCAACTCCTGCACCTCCAGCCACCAGTCTGTCAAGTTGATCAAGTTTGCGGACGACACCACCCTCATCGGGCTCATCTCCAACGGCGACGAGTCCGCCTACAGGAGAGAGGTGGCCCAGCTGGCGTCCTGGTGCAACAATAACAACCTGCAGCTGAACGCTCTGAAGACAGTGGAGATGATTGTAGACTTCAGGAAAGTCACTACCCCTCTGCCCCCCCCTCACCCTCACAGGCTCTCCCATCACCACTGCTGATTCCTTCCGCTTCCTAGGCACTACCATCACCAGGGACCTCAAATGGGAGCCGACCATCAGCTCACTCATCAAAAAAGCCCAGCAGAGGATGTTCTTCCTGCGGCAGCTGAGGAAGCTCAAGCTACCCACCAAGATGTTAGTGCAGTTCTACACAGCCATCATCGAGTCCATCCTCACCACCTCCATAACCATGTGGTACGCAGGAGCCACTGCCAGGGACAGACTAAGGCTGCAGCGCGTCGTGCGCACTGCTGAGAAGGTGATCGGCTGCAAGCTCCCATCTCTCCAGGATCTGTACATCTCCAGGACCCGGAGGCGTACTGGCCGGATCATAGCCGATCCCTCACACCCTGGTCACGTACTGTTTGCCCCCCTCCCCTCAGGTAGAAGACTTCGGTCCATCCAGACTAAAACCTCCCGTCACATGAACAGCTTCTTCCCCTCTGCCATCAGACTGCTGAACACTAAGTGACTTATTGACTCTCGTGCACTATGTACAGCAGCTCAACCAGACTCATGTCAATCATCACTGTTTTCTTCCTGCATTACCGACTGCACTATATAGTTCTCCACAGTATCTGCTGCTCGCTAATATATTTTAACTGCTGACCAGTATCACTTACTCTTATTCTACACTTTATTGCATGTATAGTTTATTTCTTTTATTTTATCATGTTTAATGTTGCAGCATTGCACCGAGACAAATTCCTAGTTTGTGTACTACATGAACAATGGCAATAAACCTGATTCTGATTCTGATTCTGTCCTTGCCCATTCCTTTACATTTTTACACAGGCCTGGCCAAACAAACTTCTCCGCGACCATTTTAACCGAGGCGCGCACCCCTGGGTGCGCGGGGGAGTGAACCGAGTCAAAAATGCGGCGGCGCCACGCGGCTGGAACTACTGGACGAGGTCGGCCGGTTGACACGTCGCAGATTAGGGGGGGAACACCGTCACGCAAACCCCTTTCCTCCAGACTTAACCCCGTTGGTCCAAACTGGAGTGCGCGTACATCCGCGTCACTGCTTTGTTCTGCTGCCATGGCCGCGTAATCTATCCCTACGTGGATTGGGGCCACGTACGCGTCCACGTTGGCCATGAGCTCTGCGGCTGCGGTAGTATAATCTGCTTCCTCGCGCCCTGACGATGTCACGGCGCAGGAGAGGCAGTCTGCTACCACATTAAGTTTGCCTGCCACATGTCGAATGTCTGTGGTGAACTCTGAGATTGCGGCCAGTTGTCTTTGTTGCCTGCCCGACCACGGTTCTGAAATTTTAGTCATCGCAAAAGTGAGTAGTTTGTGGTCTCCAAAAGCCGTGAAACGCCACCCTTCCAGCCAGAACTGGAAGTGGCGGATGGATAAATGAAGCGCTAGCAGCTCCCTGTCAAAAGTGCTGTATTTGTGCTCGGTTTGGTTTAAAGATTTGCTAAAAAATGCTAACGGTTGCCAGGTTCCGCCAACATGTTGTTCCACGACTGCCCCTATGGCCAGGTCTGAAGCGTCTGTGGTTAGCGCTATGCGGGCCGAGAGATCGGGGTGAACCAACAATGCGGCATTCGCTAGTGCACTTTTTACTTCCGCGAAGGCGCGTTCCCGCTCCGGGGTCCATTCGACCGCGTTGGAGGGCTTTTGTTTTCTGAGCGCGGCATACAGGGGCTGCATGAGTTGAGCTGTGCGAGGGAGGAAATGGTTGTAAAAATTCACCATTCCTAAAAATTCCTGTAGCGATCTGACCATTTGTGGTCGGGGGAAATTTGCTACCGCGCACACCTTGTCCGGCAATGGAACTGCCCCCTCTGGTGAAACTCTGTGTCCCAAAAAATCAATTTGTGACACGCCGAATCGGCATTTGGCTGGGTTGATTATTAACCCGTGCTCTTCTAGTCTCTGAAAAACCATAGCGAGGTGTTGTTCGTGTTCTTCCTCTGACGAGCTGGCTACCAGAATATCGTCGAGGTAGACGAACACGAAGGGGAGGTCGCATAATACAGCGTCCATCATACGCTGAAAAGTTTGAGCAGCGCCTTTGAGGCCAAACGGCATTCGCAAAAATTCAAAAAGACCAAAAGGGGTTATTACAACCGTTTTAGGAACGTCCTCCGGTTGAACCGGAACTTGGTGGTAGCCGCGGACCAGGTCTATTTTAGAAAAAATGCGCGCACCCGCCAGATGTAGTGAAAAATCTTGGATGTGAGGGATTGGGTAGCGGTCATGCGCTGTCGCATTGTTTAATCTGCGGTAATGACCGCAAGGTCTCCAAGAACCGTCGGTTTTCGGGACCATATGTAGTGGCGATGCCCAAGGGCTTTTCGAGCGCCAAATAATGCCTAATTTTTCCAGGCTGGCAAACTCGTCGCGTGCTATGGCGAGCTTGGTCGCGTCTAAGCGCCGAGCTTTGGCAAAAACAGGTGGGCCTGTTGTGGGGATGAAGTGTTCAACCCCGTGTTTCGCTACTGTTGCTGAAAATTTGGGAACTGTGAGTGCTGGAAATTGGGTGAGGAGTTGGTCAAACTTACCTCCTGCTGTGGTGACGCTGGCCTGCATGAGTGGTGGAGAGACTCGAGCTGAGCAGGCGATAGAAGAAAATGATCGACTAACAACCCATGTGCACATAAGAAATCAGCGCCCAACAAGTTAAAACTCACTGCCGCTATAATAAAGGTCCACCTATAGTTGCGGCCGTGAATGGACAGAGGCAGGTTTCTTTCACCAAAAGTGTTGATGATCGAGCCGTTAGCTGCCATCGCTCCGTTTCCACGGGGTCCCATTGCCCGGTCTGCATTGGACGGGGTGATGAAGCTCACCTGAGCTCCGGTGTCGATGAGGAACTGTCTCCCGGAGCGTCTGTCAGTCACGTAGAGCAGCTTGTTAGTTTCGCCGAGAGCCGTAGCTGCTAACGGTTCCCGGCTTTGAAGTTTCCTGAGCTTCTTGAAATTGCAGGGGGGCACGCATTTGTATGCCCTCTCAGCGAAACGTCGATGGTAGATGCAGAGGTCATCCCGCTTGCTGCGCCTTGGTCGCGCCGCTGCCATGGTGGGCGTGTTCTGCTCTGTCGTCTGTGATTCTCTGCTGCTCTGGGCTTCCGCGCCGAGATCTGCAGATGCTGCTGTGGCCATCTGTTCGCCGCAGGAGTTGATGAGCCGCTACGCTTCTTGGGCCAGCGCGCGGAAGTCCTGCTGGGTCTTAAACTGCATGTTGGCCAGGGTTCCTCTCATGTGCGACGGCAGAGTGCTGAGAAAGATGTGCTGAAAGAGGAAGTTGTCGTTGTCTGCCTCCCTCAGCTGCAGCATGTCTTCCATGAGGGCCATCGGTCTGCGTCCTCCGTGGCCGTAAATCGCCAGAATCCTCCGGGCCCTTTCCTCGGCCGAGGGGACGAAGCTCTCGATGAGGGTCGCCTTCAGTTCTTTGTATTTGTCATGGGCGGGCGGTTGTTGTATCACGCTCCGTGCGCATCTTGATGTGGTGGCATCGAGTCTGGCAACGATGTGGTAAAATTTGGTTTCATCCGCTGTAATCCCCGCCAGTGCAAACTGAGCCTCAGCCTGCTGGAACCACGAGCTCGGGTCGTTTTGCCAGAACTCTGGGAGTTTGATGGTGACGGCGCTTGCCTGGGCCGCCTCTGATGAGTCTGCAGGGTGCGAACGCCTTTCTTCCGTTCTCACGGCGGGGCTGGGGACGGTGCTCGGTTGAGCCCTCTCTGACGATTCTGCTGTGGGGGAACGTCTTCCATCCGTTCCCCTGTCTGCGTTGGCGACGGCGCTTGCCTGGGTCGCCTCTGATGAGCTTGTAGCGGGAGAACGTCTTTGGTCCATCCTCACGTCTGGTCACCAATGTAGGGAGCTTGAAATAAGGAAGCGAAGTGATTTTATAAATCAAGTTTTATTTTCGACTTCCAGTCCCTAACATGTCTTATCTCAAATGCAGAAGCAGAATGAAGAGGCTGAGCGCAGTCAGACCTTCATACTTATACTACACACAACAAAAGACATTGCATATCAAAGCCGACATCCCACATCAGCATAATCTCCCTCTATTGTCCTCTCTCTCCTCCACCTGACCCTGGGGGGTCAGGAAGTCCATTCAGGTCTCCACCGCTGCGTCTCCGTCTGCTCCTTGATCTTCGCTGGTGGTCGAGACCGCTTGTCCTGCTCTGAGACGTGAGGTCATTCTACATATGCAATCTCTAAACATTCCCCTTATGTCTATACATATGTAGGTATGGATATATGAATAATATAAGCCACAAATACATTTAATTTTTCAAACATGATTCTTTCCAGTACTTTAGATATTATATTGGCTATAGTTATGGGCCTGTAATTGTCCAGGCTACACAGCTTGCCAGCTTTATCTTTAATGACTGGTTTTATCTTTAATGACTGGTACCAACACAACAGACAGTAATGATTCTGGTAACATCCCATGAATCATGAAGCTGGTGAAACAGATTGCAAGAAGAGGAGCAATTCTTGAGCTAGCATATTTAAGATGCTCAGCAGAAATACAGTCTAAACCACTCGCTTTGTTATCTGATAACTCTCTAATGGCTTTGGTCACTGCATAAGTGTGATTATCACACACTGATTATGTGTGTGTAACCCTGATATAAACGGAGGTCGGTGAGAATGACCTCTCCTCCTGTCTGTGCTGTGATTGTGTTTAATAAAGCCTGTTGTGTTGCAGCCATCTGCTCCCTTTCTTTGTGTGAACCTCGCCTATGTCACAATAATTTTGATAAATCAGAAAAAGAAAAAGTTCAAAAATCAGACCTGAAAATCTGAAGGTTATTCAGAACCATATCTATTAATTTGTAAAATAATTTTTTTCAATGAAAAATCCATAACTATTGCTGCGACTTCTTCAATAGTCTGTGAACTAAAACTGAGCTTTCAGGGTCAATTTCCTGGACAGCCGATGTAGTTTGTTCCGCTCAGAGCGTCCAACACCAGACCTGATCTCTCCTTTTTGAAGGAGTCTTGCAGCAAATGGTAAAAAGTGAAAAATGACATTTGAAACCAAATCTACAGAATCACGTCAACCGACTCTACCGCCTTCAGCCACATCAACCGACACTGCAAAGTTTGAACTATTATTTTATAAAGTGTCGTCAACAGGAAATACGTCACACGTTGGGCATGCGTCTGTGTCGAGCGTCAGCCCGTGAAGTGGAAATGCGCATGCGTTGTAACCGAGCCTGTTCTCCCTCAAGATAATGTTGTGACGTGGGGATTGGAGATTTGGTGAGTAAAACAGTTGAAAAGACTTTTGTGTGTCACCAACAGATGTGAGGAATGTTTGTGAGACGACACTGATGTGACCCGGAGAAGGTTCTGGTTCTGCTTTAAAAGGACTGAAAACGACGGTGAACCGCGCTAACAGCAGCTAACTCAACTAGCCTAGCCTAGCATAGCATAGCATCAGGTTCAGGTTCCTTTATTTGTGGCCGTAGGCAGATTTGTTTTGCAGTCAGGTGACATCCTTTTAGACACATTTACAAACCACAATTACATTCAACATGAACACAAACACAGGCACACAGGAAGCTGACTATAAACACGATCAAAGTACTCAAGGCTCCACCAATCAGGACAGAAGACAAAGAGAGAAGAGAAAAAACAGAAGTCATATTAAAAAGTTTAAAATTAGTCACAGACATTTATAAACTCTAAAACCCAATAAAAGATTTAGAACCCAAATAAAAAAAAACCTACAAAAATAAAGTAAATATAAAATAAAAATTATTTTTTTTTTTTTTGTACTTGTTTTGTACCCGTAGGTAGATTTGTTTTGCAGTCTGGTGACAAGCCACCAGCTGCCGGTCGCTGCGTGCGCAAGCGCCCCGTATCCCTAACCTGCATGTTTTTAGCATGTGGGAGGAAACCGGAGAAATCCCGGAGTAAACCCACGCAACACAGGGAGAACATGCAAACTCCACACAGATCACTGTTGGCCGGGGGCAGGGATCGAACCCACGATCTCATGATCCCCGCGCTCCCCCGGCCGAGGGTAAAGCTGCTGCCGCAGTGCTAACCACTGCGCCACCGTGTAATAAGAGAGTAAGTAGATAACTAAATTATGTGCAATATATTGCTACAACTTGTTCAACTCTTTGACAGCAGCAGGAACAAAGCTGTTTTTGTAGTGCTGGGTTCTACTTTTTGGGACAGCAAACCTCCGTCTGGAGGGAAGAAGCTGAAAGTTGCAGTGCAAAGGGTGGGAGTCATCATTTAAAATGGAGGTAGCCATCCTCTGTACTTGTCTGGTGTACAGGGATGTCAGGCTCAGCTGTGACTCACCAAGCAAACGACTGGACCATCTAACCACCTGATCCAAGGATTTCCTCCGTTTCAGTTTTATCTGACCAAACCATGACACTAAAGAAAAGGATCAAACAGATCGAATAAAAGGATCAACTTCCGGTTGTGGCATGGAAGGTGAGGACGCACAGGTAAAGGCTCCCAGTTCGTTTCTTGCCATCTTCCTTTAAAACTCAGTTTAGAGCTAGCGTTTTTAGCTGTTGCTTTGTCAGTGCCACTGGAGAATAAAAACGGTATGCCTGCTCGTGCGAAAATAGAGAGAAATTGCCAGTCTCATAACTTAATATTGTAGTGGCTGGTGAAGCAATTCATCAGTCCCCTCACACTCCGGGAGAACAAAGGGATTTCTCCCACGTGTTTTTTTTTTTTTTTTTTCCTACGATCACAATCAACGTACATCGGCCGGGATCATGGGTCCCAAGAAAACTCGGCAGACTGAGGAGGTGGACGATATTAAAAGATCGCTCGACTTCTTGGCTGAAGAGATTTCTGCTGTTTGCAGCAGCAACAAAACATCCTGGGCCTGCTGGAGGAGGTGAAAGCGCTGCGGATCCAGAACGCCGAGAAGAACAAGAGGCTGACGTATTTGGAGAGCAGAGTGTCGGACCTGGAGCAGAACACTCGGGTGAACGACGTGATCATCACGGGGCTCCACATTAAACCCCGATCGTATGCGCGGGCGGTGGCCGCGGACAGCGGAGGGCGGCTCGACGCGCTGGAAGACGAATCCACGGAGCAACAAGTGGCGGTCTTCCTGCAGTCCAAAGGAATCCAGCTGGACTGTAACAACATTGAGGCCTGCCACCCTCTGCCCAGGAAAAACAGCAACAAACCGGCTGTGATCATGAGGTTTGTGAAGAGAAAACACAAGACTGCACTGCTAAAGGAAAAACAGCAACAAACCGGCTGTGATCATGAGGTTTGTGAAGAGAAAACACAAGACTGCACTGCTTCTTCTCCTCATCTCAGGCGATTTCAACCATGTTTCACTGTCTCCCATTCTACCCACGTTCACCCAGTATGTCACATGCCACACTAGAGACAATAAAACACTGGATTTATTCTACACAAACACTAAGGAGGCGTACACCTCATCACAACTCCCCCCACTCGGGAGATCAGATCACAACTTGGTTCATCTCCGGCCGGTGTACAAACCCCTAGTGCACAGACAACCTCCGGCCATGCACACTGTGGAGTTATGGTCTGAGGAGACAATGGACACTCTAAAGGACTGTTTTGAAGCCACCGCCTGGAAGCAGCTCTGCGATCCACATGGTGAGAACATCGATGGCCTCATTCACACCTTCACGGGCTACCTCAGCTTCTGTGTGGACAAATCCGTTCCCACCAAGACCATACGGCGTCACTCAAACAACAAACCCTGGATCAACCCTGAGATAAAAACACTTCTGAGAGAGAAGAAGAGGATCTTCAGGTCGGGGAACAGGGAGATGCTGAAGTCCGTACAGAGGGAGCTGAGGAGAAAGATCAGAGAAGGCAAGGACAGCTTCAGGAAGAAGATGGAGGACAAGCTGCAACAGAGCGACATCAGCGGGGTCTGGAGAAACCTCAAAACCATCTCGGGGCTCCAGAATACCTCCCCCCAGGCCACAGGGGGCAGGGAGTGGGCGAACAACCTGAATCTGTTTTTCAATAGATTTGACCAACCGCCCTCCCCCCTGTCTGCACAACAACCACCGCTGCCTCTAAGAAATCAAGTCCTGCTGCCCACTCCCCACTCCACCGACACCCCCCCCACTCCCAACACACAACCCCCCATCCTGACCCTGACCAAGACCCAGGTGAGGACGGAGCTGAGGAAGATCAAGGCGAGGAAGGCGTCGGGACCGGATGGCATCAGCGCAAAGCTCCTCAAGTCCTGTGCAGACCAGCTGTGTGGGATTGTGACATATATCTTCAACATGAGCCTGAAACTGGGGAGGGTACCACAGCTGTGGAAAACATCTTGTGCGGTACCTGTACCAAAAACTTCCCACCCCAAAGACCTGAACAGCTACAGACCGGTGGCCTTGACGTCCCACTTGATGAAGACCCTGGAGAGACTGCTCCTTGCTCATCTCCGCCCCCTGGTGGAACCAGCGATGGATCCACTCCAGTTCGCCTACCAGCATGGCATTGGGGTGGAGGATGCGGTGATCTTCCTCCTTCACCGTTCTCTGTCCCACCTGGAGAAGCCCGGGAATATGGTGAGGATCATGTTCTTTGACTTCTCCAGTGCTTTCAACACCATCCAACCGATGATCCTGAAGGACAAGCTGCTGCACGCAGGGGTGGACCAGCACCTGTCATCATGGATCCTGGACTACCTCACGAACCGGCCTCAGTTTGTGAGAACCCGGGACTGTGTTTCCGACACGATCATCAGTAGCACGGGGGCCCCCCAGGGAACGGTGCTGGCTCCCTTCCTGTTCACTCTTTATACTGCGGACTTCTCACACAACACAACACACTGCCATCTACAGAAGTTCTCTGATGACTCTGCGATCGTTGGTCTCATCTCCAATGGAGATGAAGCGGAGTACAGAGGGCTTTTCCAGGACTTCGTGGACTGGTGCCATCGGAACTGCCTCCAGATCAACGCGAGGAAAACTAAGGAGCTGGTGGTGGACTGCCGCAGGCATGGGCAGCCCCTCACAGCACCAGTAAATATACAGGGAACAGACATCGAGATGGTGACATCCTATAAGTACCTGGGTGTTCATCTGAACAATAAACTAGACTGGTCACACAATACTGACGCACTCTACAAGAAGGGACAGCGCAGGCTGTTCCTGCTGAGGAGACTCAGGTCTTTTGGTGTACAAGGGGCGCTGCTGAAGTCATTCTATGACACGGTGGTGGCATCAGCCATCACTTTTGGAGTGGTCTGCTGGGGCAGTGGCATTACTGCAGCCAATAGGAAGAGACTGAACAAACTGATTAAGAAAGCTAGCTCTGTCCTGGGGCAGCGCCTTGATCCGATGGAGGAGATAGGAGAGAGAAGGACGGTGGCTAAACTGTCATCTCTGCTGGAGTCCGAGTTCCACCCTATGCAGGACATACTGGATGCACTGAGGAGCTCATTTAGCAGCAGACTACATCATCCCAGGTGCACAACCGAGAGGTTTCGTAGGTCCTTCCTACCAACGGCTGTCAGACTGTACAACCTAAGCAGGGCTGCTCGCAGAGATAGCAAAAAGACGTAACAAACTAATAGTTTTTTGAATGCAAAAGATGCAATAGACTTACACAATGGTCCTCTCCGGCATGCAACTAGGAACATACCGGTCGCTATGGAGGGTGAGAATATGTATGGGCACATAATCATACCATGTAGGATAACTAAGTAGACGGTTATGCTGTTTCATCCCATCTAGCAACAATGCTCTGCACTGTGTGTGTTTATATATTTACATATTTATTCCATCTAGCTACAATGCTCCGCACTGTTTTTATATATCTACATATTATTCCATCTTGCTACATTGCTCCGCACTGTGTGTGTTTATATACTTGCATATTTATTCCACCTAGCTGCAATGCTCCATACTGTGGGTGTTTATATATTTACATATTTATTCCATCTAGCTACAATGCTCTGCACTGTGTTCATATATTCATATATTTATTCCGCACTGTGTGTCTGTGTGTGTGTGTGTGTATATATATTTTATAGTAATATGTACATATGTATATTAGCTGCTCTTGCTTGCTTGTTTTTTTTCTTGCCTTCTGATTGTTGTTCTGAGTGTTGCTATCCCTGTGCTGTTGCAATCCTGGAATTTCCCTGTTGTGGGACTAATAAAGGCTTATCTTATCTTATCTTAAAACAAGGTAGGAAACTGAAAGGAACAAACATTTACATAAACGAGCACCTTACAAAAGAAAACGCAGAAATAGCCAGAAAAGCAAGATACCTGAGAAAGCAGAAAAATATTCAGAACACCTGGACATCAAACTATAAAATATACATCAAATTAAATGGATCACCTGAAGAAGACAAGGTCATTAACATCCGTAATATTATGGAACTGGACAAATATCAATGAATATTATGAACTGGAGTCGACAGCAACAAGACACAATTGTAGGGCACTGACGGGATATACTCATCTGCTACAAGACATTTAACAGACCAGACCAGACAGACCAGTTAACAGACTGGTCGCTGTTGATTGGTCAGGTCGAAACCCGCGCTGATTGGTCAGGTTGTAACCGCCCCTCTCCTCCTCCTCTTCTACCGAATCTTCACGACCTTCTCAATAAAGTTTTTGAAAAAGAAAAAAAAAAAGAATCTTCACGACCGCCATTACTCAGCCCGCAACCACTGTTGGCTGTTTCTTTTCAGTGTATTGCTGTGCTATTTTCATTTATTCTCTATCAAAAATGGCTTCACGTAATAAGGGTGTTCCATGGACCAATAAGGAGGTGCAGTGTCTGCTCACTGCATTGTCAGACGAACGCATCCAGCGCGAGTTAGACGGAGCCGCCCGGAATGAAAAAATATACCGGGAGGTCTCGACATCGGAGTCCTTTAACGGTGAGTTTTAATTTTTTTTTATTGTGCGTTTTTTCGCAAATATATTCGGTAAGACGCTCAGTTTATTTATGCAATAAAAAAGCTGTTCATTTGTGGATGATGATCGCTGCTTTATCGCAGCACACTGCGGACTAAAGCTTTTATTTTAATTATTCATGTGAACAATACGCTGAAATAAGCTTATGTAATCTTGTTAAAAACTATTGTCTTTTCTGTATATCTTGCACTTTCGTGCTGTATTTTATTGTATGCATTTTCCTTGTAGAATCATCCCACGCGTCTGCCGCGACAGCCCGTCCGGATTCATTCAACCGAGCCTTCCTGAACCAGAGCTGGCAGAGACGGCTTCATTCAACCGAGTCTTCATGACCCAGTTTGGGAAGCTGGTGTAGAGGCACTCAGTGGTCGGCGTGTATAAAATGTCGATTAACCTTCATGTTGTGTTGCAAAGTTTTTTTTTTATTTTAATAGTTTGTATATAATAAAATGGAATTGTTTTGGAAAGTGTGGTTTGTCTGTTATAACACTGAATTATAAAACAGTATAATTACATAGAAATTCCATTGCCTAGTCTGATGAAAATGATGCTGATCATCCTGTCAGGGGGTCAACCATTGTAAAGGTAATGTAATTTTTAACTAGACCAAAAAAACAAATGTTTTTGTAAGCTTTCTGTTCTTTTTATTGAAATATCATAAAAAATTCGCACCAGGTCAAAGTAGGTACAAGTATATGTAAATTGAATGTTCTATCGGCATTCCAAATTCAGAGAATTACAATACTTTAGAAGGAATGTAGCATCATCTAAACGAAAAATAATAATACTGTTGTTCCAAACGTTGACCTGAAGGTGAAAAACATGAATTTTTTTTATTCATTACATCCAAAATGCCCTAGGATGTAAAAAATAATACAATTTGGTGTTGGCCAGTGTGCCACTGTCTCATTATTTAATACGAATAAAAACAAGTTTCAGCTCATTATTTCTAGGTCATTTGGCAGTTAATTCAAAACAAAAGTGACTTGTGTTGTTGCAGCTTAATTATGAGATAAAATTAATTGTGAGATAAAACCACAGAGCGAGCAAGGCAATAATCCTTGGATCCTCCATTTTTTGTCTCGTGTAAATAAGGACTCAGTCGGGTGCGTAACGTCACGGGAGTGTGGCCCCGCCTCGCTGGGAATCTGCCGCTGCCCCGCTTCTAAAACCTCCTAACACAAACCATCACAGCACAAGCACAACACCGTGCTAATGGAGACAGAAGCATTCCGAGCCGTACTGAAGTGAATCGAGCCGTACCGAGGTGTGCTGGGCTAGTGGAAAACAGGCTAAATTGGATCCTGGGTCTGACTTGACCTGTTCACCCATTAGGATTGTTCCTATTACCAATGTTACAGACCAGTTTATTTGTCCAACTTGGCTGTTTTTGCTCCTTTTTTAATATTCACACATGTTTAGTGGCTCCAACTGTCTCTTTCTACAGTAGAGGCTGCTCACTCCTGTAAAACTCTTGGATAGTAAGATGGGGCCATTTGGAACGTAGAACTGGTCCAGTTTTCTGTCTCGTCAATAATAATGATGTTGTTGTGTGTTTGTTGATGTCACAGCTGGTGAGTTCAGTGGTGGACGAGACGCACTGAGTGAGGAGCTCGTGAAGAAGAAGCATGACTTCACCAGAAGAGGTACCAGTTTAATTCTTAAAGATTTCTCCTCACTAAAATGATCTTGATTCTTCTTTATGATTTTTTTTTCAGGCTAGACTAAATTAAATTGATTAAATCTCCTTTTTGGGGATTCTGTTGACCTTATTAAACTGTAATCCTGTAAAATAAATTAAGGTAAAGGTGATCTTTTCGACATTTTGATCATTGAATATGCTGTCTTCAATGTACAACAGTAGCATGCAGATGAAAAGATCAACTGAAGTTTAGGTTTAAGTTCAGTCACATAAGCTGTGCTCTTTAGAAAACTTTGGGAGAACTCACACGGGCCAAAAGAAGTCCCAGCCTCAGGAAAAGAACTTCAGTAAAACTGCTGAGTGGGGTTTGTGATCGACTTGGTGCTGATTTGAAGGTAACCACCTCGTTGTGCAGGAGATGTCCGGAGTGGGCTGGTCAGCACTGCTCGTTGTGGAGTGTTTTTAGCCTTAGTCATTGCTAACAGTGTTGCTTTTTGGCTCTGAGATGAGTGCGGGCGCGCGTGCTCTGAATGTTTTTCTTTTCATTTCGTATGGCAGTCCTTGTGGGTTTTGTGTCATGTCAAAGTCTTTCCTTCCATCTTTGTCATAAATCCCCAAAAGACCCAACACCTGAGCTAACTTTTTGGCACATCCAACTGTTCCCTAACTTTCACAGTTGGCTGCAAATCTTGCTGGACAAGATATAACTTCATTCGAGAATGGGGGGCTTTTGCAACATCTGGCTGGGATTCTCGGTGACAAACTATGACTTCACTTGACTGTGTGCTTGCTTTGCACCATCTAAGATAAGATAAGCCTTTATTAGTCCCACAATGGGGAAATTCCAGGATTGCAACAGCACAAGGATAGCAACACTCAGAGCAATAATTAAGAAGATACGAAAAATATAAATGAGAGCAGTGGATATACATACGTACACATAATTATATAAATATACTGTATATATACAAAGTGCGGAGCATTGTAGCAAGATGGAACAAACAGCATAACCGTCTACTTGGTTATCCTACATGGTATGAATATGTACCCATACATATTGTCACCCTCCGTAGCGACTGATATTGTCCTAGTTGTATACTGGAGGGGACCATTTGTGTAAGTCTGTTGCGTCTTTTGCATTCAATACTACTAGGTCGTCACGTTTTTTTTAAAAAAAATTTTGCTATTTCTGCGAGCAACCCTGCTTAGGTTATACAGTCTGACAGCTGTAGGTAGGAAGGACCTGTGAAACCTCTCGGTTGCGCACCTAGGATGATGTAGTCTACTGCTAAATGAGCTCCTCAGTGCGTTCAATATATCCTGCATAGGGTGGGACTCGGACTCCAGCAGAGAGGACAGTTTAGCCACCGTCCTTCTCTCTCCTGTCTCCTCCACTGGGTCAAGGCATTGCCCCATCTAGTGGACTGAAAGCACAATTGAGACCCTTAAAGGTCTGATGACACGTTTTTGACTTCCTCTAATTTTTCAACACTTAATGAAAAATGACAAAATAGGTTGGTCTGTGCAGTCAAACAGGCTTTTTTTTTATACGAATATCCAACATTTTCATGAGCACCACATCACCAGTTACGTCAGTGATGGGAAAACCCCGCTGCCATGTTGTCACGTCATCAGGAGAACACAGCGCTTTGCTGCTCATTGTACTCACAGGATGGAAGCAGTTGAAAACATCGACGATTGTTCCAGCACATGTAGTCTTGAATTGGTTTGTGTTGCCCAGTCTTCAGACGATTATAGTTCAGAAGAATGGGATGATAATGAAGAATCTGGGGGCATCAGACCTTATAGGTTTGAGCCGTGCCAAGTGGGCATCGTGCCTAGTGAGTCAGACTCAGAGAGTGACAGTGGAGAGGCACACATGACCGCCGCAGCAGCAGCGACAAACACACGGCAGGAGAACACCATTGTTATTCTTTTGTTACAGATATTGCAACAAATTATTTGTTCATAAATATAATTTATTTAAACCCGATTTTTCAATAAAATCATAGCAGTGTATTCTCTGTGGCTCAGGCATTGGGTTTATTATGGATTATATTTTGAGTTCTTGTTGTTTTTGTTTTGTACATGTGTTGTATGTGCGTTTTCAGCCACTTTCAGGTGGGCACTGTCCAAGATTTGCCAGTCCGAACACACGCGCCCTCTCTCTTTGACAGTCAGCTGTTCATGGTTTGTGTGCATCATCTGCCATGTTGTCAGCCAGTCAATTTTGCCAACGCTATCATGACGTGTTAGCTACTCCACACAGCCGTGGTTCTGTTGCACCCCTTGAAGCGATGTCGGCCCTGGGACGCAACCGTGGTTAACACGTCTCCTCTCCGTGTTCGCTGAGCGATGTCGGCCTCGAACACCAACTGTGGGTGCCATCATTCTTATGTTCAATGCATGTGCTGTGGTGAATTCTCAGCATAAATCCATTCATCATGACCCTCTGTGCGCTCTTACACAGGGCAAGGAGAGGGAGGATGAAATGACGAGGATTTGCGTGCAGGGTTTACCACAGCACATTTAATACAGAAAGACAGACAGTTCCCTGAAAGGTGAAGAAGTACAAGAAACACAGACACACTTAATGATGGCGTTCGTGGGCCGGCATCACCCAGCGAACAAATGAGAGGAGACGTGTTTGCCACAGGTGCACCCCAGAGCCAACAACGCTTCAAGGATGCACGAGAGCCACGGCCAACATGGAGTGACTGGCGTGTCTTGAGAGTGCTGAAAATACTGGCAGACAAACAGCACAGATGACAATACTATAGGCCAGCAGTGCATGACTGGCAAACGGCCGCGAAGTACGCGCACTGCTGGTGATGGTGTGATGAGAAGCACCTGAGCGAGGACTGGGAAAGATGATCAGTGGGAGTTTGAATAAGCTGGTGATGATGAGAGAGGGGACGTGACCGGACCGGTGAGATGTCAGCATGGGATCACAGAAAGTAGGTGAAAGCTGTGTGTAAATCCATTAATCCTTCCACTCCTCCTGCATAAAAGCGCACAAGGAAGCTCTTGACAGTTGAAGCTGAAGCGTGTGATGTGGTCTTTCACGGTTTGCTGTTTATCTAAGCCTGCGACACAACACGAAGGCATAGCCGTTAAACTAAAACAAGAAACCAGAGAAACTGGCTTCACCACCGGAGTGGTGGTTCAGTTGGTAGAGCATCCGCCCCACATCCGGGAGGCAGGGGTTCAAATCTCGGCCGGGTCATGCCGAAGACCATATAAAAGTGGAGCTTCCTGCCGTCCAGCTTGGTGCTCAGCAATAATGGAATGGAGGAGGGAAATCTGTGGCTGCGCCTTGCATGGCAGCGGCCCTTCTGATTCTACACATGGGGTGTGTGTGATTGACACTAGAGATGGGATAAAGCACAATTTCGTTCTACTGTACATGATTGGTTGTATGGTTGAATGACAATAATGGGTGATTTAATTTAAAAACTGTGAGCTACAAATCTGCTGTCATTCCAGTCAACAACACCGGTGTCCGTCCTGTTGCTGACGTCATGGTGGTGCCGCCCTTCATTCGGTGGGTGGCACCACCAGTCAGTGGCACCACCGGTCAGTGGCTGCTTTTTTTTTTTGATAACTAGTTTATGCAGGCGTGGTTGTAAATATTAATCATCGGCAATGACTTTTGGGTTTACATAACATCCTAAAAAATGTCAAAATCGTGTCATCAGACCCTTAAGTGTTTAATTTTGTGTACTTTATTGATCCCCAGAGGGGAAATTGAGGGCATCCACCTTGATGGATGAAGCAGCCACGGTATGGCGCTACCCCTTTACCATTCACACACACATTCACACCTAGGGCCACTTTTTAGAGTCTTCAGTTAACCTAACCTGCATGTTTTTGGCTTGTGGGAGGAAACCGGAGAACTCTCGGAGTAAACCCACGCAGACACGGGGAGAACATGCAAACTCCACACAGATCACTGTTGGTCAGGGGCTGGGATTGAACCAGGGATCCCATGGCCAAGAGTGAGTTGCTGTGCTGGTGCAGTGCTAACCACTGCACCACCGCACCGCCCAAGTTGTACCTATAGTTCCTTTGGTGGAAACAATTCTAGTTTTGGTAGGCCAGTTTGTTTTTCTAACTCTTCTGTGTTGTAGCTTCATTTGAAGGCTCAGATATTTTTAGTGGCTCCATGCAGGGTTTTTTTTTTTTTGCCAAAATTGCTCATTTTTTTTTTTCTTTCATAGAAGTTGCTGAGTACTGGACTAGAATCAGAATTATTGTTTCATGCTCCTTTTAAGAGTTTTTTTTTTTTCCGAAATCACATAAACCCAAAGGATTCAAAGTCACAGTTTGAAAAGGTTTTTATAGGTTTGTTTTATTGTAGAAAGATTAACTATTAAATTATAGTGCAAAAAAAACAGCCACAGAGGGTGTACAAGCCAGTGTACTCCTAGTGTCTGTCCCAAGCCCGTGTAAATGGGGAGGGTTGTTTCAGGAAGGGCATCCAACATAAAACCTTTGCCAAATCTAACATGCAGATCATGACAAATGAGAGTTTTACACCGGATCATTCGAGGCCTGTGTTAGCAACTACCACCGCTGCTGTTAATCGACAGGGTGCCGGTGTAAATTGGCCTACTGTTGGTGGAAGCAGGGTTTCCTCTGGTAACATTTCCCGATGGTGGCCTGCCATGTCAGAAGATTTTTTGCGGCTCTATCAGGACATGTAAATTTAAGAAAAATTTATGAAGGAATGACAATCTGCAAGCGCATACACGAACAATACATGTGACCGTGATCTGCGTGGAGAGAAGCGCCCCGCCCACGTGTTCTAGTCACCAGCTAGGCAGAGTGTCTCGCTACTAGTGTGACTGTCCCGAGAGAAACACGAACATATTAAAGTACTTTAAACGCGGAAAAAAATCAGAAGAGGTATGTAAGCACTGGAGGCATTTATCATGGTTTTAACTTGCTGGTAACGGGAGCAATAATGAAAGATTTGCTTAGCTAACAGGTGTGGTTAAGACCTCAAGTTGGTTGTTTTTGTTTACTTGTTATTTTTGTTTTTCTTATTTCAGTCAAGAATGAAAAGGAGCTGTTTTTAACCTTTACCCTAGATAATATTAACTAAATTATATTCATTATTCAGTGTTTCCTCTTGCTCAAAGACCTTGGCGCGGTGGCAACATATTTTTCGGGGGGGGGGGGGTGTTGCAGAAAACACATGTCATGATTGTAACCGGAAATGTTAATTTTACATTATTTCTTTTTATTTTTTGAAATTTTGCACAGAAATATTGCATAACGGAACTTCCATTTGAAGTATTGTACTACCAAGGCTTGAATGTTGGCATTTTGGGCCAGTTGGGGTCCCACCCAAATGTCCTGTGTTTATACTTTTTACTGGTGTTATCCTTCTCTCCTTCCTCTGCTCTCGCCTCTCCTGGACCCTCTGCCTCAACACTTTCCTCTCCTTGGCTCCTCTCTTCTGTCTTATCTTTCCCTCTCTGAGCTCTGTCTAATTCAGATTCTCTGTCTGCCTATGGTGGTATAGAAACAATCTAGAAAATACCAAGTGTCATGTTTTGTCCTTCAGGGTTTTTTTTTTCATGGTTAACATAAATAACCAAAATGTGTATTTTTTTATATTTTTATTTGAGTGTTTCTTTTTTCCATTGACAAAGAGTAGGAAGGGGAAGGGGAAAAAACATAGCAATTTACTCATGCATACTTAAATGTATGATCAGAGTTGGGTATAGTAGCAAGAAGTTCTACTCATGTAAAAGCAGTGCTTTGAAATTAAAAATAAAAAGCAGACAACCAAAAATTTCTAGTTGAGTTAAGGTTACAAAGAGCACCCACTTAAAAACTTGAAAAATGACTTCAGTCTTGAAGGTTTGAGGTTTTCCTCCAAAATTTATAACAATTTTCTTGTAGTTTTCTATTTTTCTCTTTAAATTTATCTAACTTTGCAACCATTTTCCTCAAATTTGTTATTTTCTCTAGAAACATTGACTTTTCTTTTACATTTGAAACTATTATAAATTTGTGGATTATTTTGTGGCTAATGTTTATCTTTTTTTAATCCAGTCCAACTTTATTTATAAAGCTCTTTAAAAACGACAGTTTTCAAAACAACACAAACAAAACAATCGTCATACAATAGAGACAATAAGAACAAATTAAACCTGCAAACAGGTGTAAACGGGCCTTCGCCCCCCGCGCACCCTTGGAACCCAGTGCCCATCGACCCTTGCTGGCTCGGAAAATGTGCCGTCATCACTGCAAGGGCTGCATGAATAATAAAGTAAACCATTTGGTGCAGATCTTCCTGTGAGCAATAAGTGTCACTATCCGTTTTGTCAAATATTTTTATGTAGGAGTGCGTGTAGTGGGACTAATCTCCATCATAGCAATTCTGGCAAAAAAATTTGATCAAGTGGAAAAGATATGTGCACCCTCACCCCTCATTTTTGTGGGTGGGGCCAAATGTGCAGAGTGGGATTAATCTCCATCATAGCAATTCTGGTGACAGTCCGACACAGTTTGTCCAAATTACAACTGTCCAACATATTGTGATCAGGTAAACTCGGACATGTGGCCATGGTAGCACTTACATTTTAGGTACATGTTGCAGACACCACAGAACTACAGAAGAGAGTCATCTTGACTTACGTTCCACATTTGGTGACTCTTGGACTTTCCCAACCCTCCAAAATATAAAAAATATTGAATGGCAAGGAGTGGGTTTTCTTGGCAACTATGGTTATCGCAGTACAAAAGTGACTTCCACTGAGGGTAGTCCAATTCACTCTGAGAAACCACTGAAAATGTCATTTCATTGTGACTACTGGCCTTTGTGCAAAATGTGATACAATTTTGTGCAGTACCTCATGTCAGCAGTAGGTTTGGGTGTGACAGTTTTGTGAATATTGATATACAGACATGTTCAGAGTGGGATCAGTATTATTTGTGCAAAGTTTTTTTCAAATCAGGCTAGAATTGTCTGAGCTGTAACTGTCATGTTTTGTATGGTGAGAAAGCCATTGAAGCACACCGGTCACCATGGAAACAGTTCTGTACTATGTACATGTACTGTCAATGAGCCCTAGTCATTCCTTCATGTATTTTTTTCTTCTGGTGAGAGAAAAAGAAAGAAAAAAAGATTTCAGCAATTCTTTCTTTTAACAATAGGGCCGCTAAAACTTTTGTTTGTTATTTTTATGTAGACACATTTGGTGCAGGACTAATATCGATTGTAGAAAATTTGGTGCAAATTGTACCAAGATTGCCCAATGTACAATTGTCTTATTGAAAGGCAAGGAATGGCTTCCATATCAACTGTGCTTATCGCAGGACAAAAGTGACTTCCACAGAGGGTTGTCCAATGCACTCTGAGAAACCACTGAAAAGGTCATGTCATTGTGACGACTGGTCTTTCTGCAAAATTTGAAACAATTTTATGCAGTACCTCATGTCAGCAGTAGGTGTGGGTGTGACAGCTTTTTGAATATTGATATACAGACATGTTCAGAGTGGAATCAGTATGATTTGTGCAAAGATTTTTCCAAATTAGGCGAGAATTGTCTGAGCTGTAACTGTTATGTTTTGTATGGCGAGAAGGCCATTGAAGTACGCCTGTCGCCATGGAAACAGTTCTGTACTATGTACATGTACTGTCAATGAATCAGAATCAGCTTTATTGCCAAGTATATTTACAAGTGAACATACGAGGAATTTGACTTGACATTGGGCGCGCACGTTAGGCGCATCCAATGACGCGGCAGCCATGCAAGGCGCCTGTCCTTTTTTTTTTTTTTTCCAGAATCAGAATGAGCCCTAGTCATTCCTTCATCTTTTATTTTTTTCTGCTGGTGAGAGAAAAAGAAAGAAAAAAGTTTTCAGCAGTTCTTCCTTTTAACAATAGGGCGCTCAAACTTTTGTTTGTTATTTTTATGTAGACACGTTTGGTGCAGGACTAGCATCGATCGTAGAAAATTTGGTGAAAATTGTACCAAGTTTGTCCAATGTACAAGTGTCCTTTATTGAAAGGCAAGGAGTGGGTTTCTATGGCAACTGTGCTTATCGAAGGACGAAAGTGACGTACACTGAGGGTAGTCCAATGCACTCTGAGAAACCACTGAAAAGTCCATGGCATTGTGAGTACTGGTGTTTGAGCAAAATTTGAAACAATTTTTTGCACTTCCTAATGTCAGCAGTAGGTGCAGGTGTTACAGTTTTTTGAATATTGATATGCAGACCTGTTCAGAGTGGGATCGGTATGATTTGTGCAAAATCAGAAGAGGATTGTCTGAGCTGTAACTGTCATGTTTTGCATGGCGAGAAAGCCATTGAAGAACGTCAGTCGCCATGGAAACAGTTCTGTACTATGTACATGTACTATCAATGAGCCCAAGTTATTCCTTCATGTAATTTTGTTAAGCTGATGAGAGAAAAATAAAGAAAACAGTCGTCAGTAATTCTTCCTTTAATCATTTGGGGGCACTAGGACTTTTGTTTATTATTTGTATAAAGACGAGTTTGACGAAGGGAGAATATTGATCATATAAAATTTGGTGAAAATTGTACAAAGTTTGTCCATTTTACAAGGGTCCAATGTTGATACCACTAGGCGGCGATAAAGCTTTTATTTTATATAGGAGTGTTCAGGGTGGGACTTTTATCCATTGTCAAAAATTTGGTGAAAATCAGACATAGTTTTTCCAAGATACAACTTTCCGAAATTTCATGGTGAGTAGTCAACCGTCGCCATTTTGCCATGGCAACACTACCCTGTAAGTTATGTGTTGTCCACCCATATAGGACTATATATGAGAGAGACCTCAACATATGTTCCAAATTTTATAACTCCAAGACCTTCCCACCCCTCCCCATAAGCTCATGGATTGAATTGCGAGGAGGGCATGTCCATGGTAACACGTTTGATGTCATGCTCACGTTGATGTTCATTTCTGATCATCGCTGTGTTATGATGTATCTCAGAAAATTTCACGTCATTCTGGCCAGCGGCACATGAGTAATAAATAAAACAGTTTTCAGCAATTCTTTCATTAACCACGATGTGGCGCTAAAACTTTTGTCAGGTATTTTGATGAACTTTCGTTCAGGGTAGGACTATTTTCCATCATGGAAAGTTTGGTGCACATCGAACAGGTTTTGCCCGAGTTACAGGTGGTTGAAGTTGTAAGTGGAGGAGTCAAAATTCGCCATAAGATAAGATAAGATAGGATAAGATAAGCCTTTATTAGTCCCACAACGGGGAAATTCCAGGATTGCAACAGCACAGGGATAGCAACACTCAGAGCAACAATCAGAAGGCAAGAAAAAAAACAAGCAAGCAAGAGCAGCTGATATACATATGTACATATTACTATAAAATATATATACACACACACACACAGACACACAGTGCAGAGCATTGTAGCTGGATGGAATAAATATATGAATATATAAACACAGTGCGGAGCATTGTAGCTAGATGGAATAAATATGTAAATATATAAACACCCACAGTACGGAGCATTGCAGCTAGGTGGAATAAATATGTAAGTATATAAACACACACAGTGCGGAGCAATGTAGTTAGATGGAATAATATGTAGATATATAAACACAGTGTAGAGCATTGTAGCTAGATGGAATAAATATATAGATATATAAATATAAACACACCCAGTGCGGAGCATTGTAGCTAGATGGAATAAATATGTAAATATATAAACACACACAGTGCAGAGCATTGTTGCTAGATGGGATGAAACAGCATAACCGTCTACTTAGTTATCCTACATGGTATGATTATGTGCCCATACATATTCTCACCCTCCATAGGGTGAGAATGGCAAATGTCTGTACGGCAAAGTTTATGGTCTCCAGTCTCCATAGACCTTGTACGTTTGGCCCCACCCACAAAAATGAGGAGTGGTGGGGGGGAATATGTTTTCCAGTTTATCTAATTTTTTTTGCCATGTCACGCCATGTCACCCTTGCCACGCCTTTTGAGATTTTGACTTAATTTATACAGTTTTTAATGGCCAATGCCTATAGATGCTGCCATGTAAAAATGAGCTCAATCGGAGAAGGTCCCTAGGACTAGTGCGTTCAAATGCAAGGTGTGACTTTTTTCCGAATTGGAGGTGGGGCGACTTTGAGGCAAGATGGCGGCCTTCCTGTTGGCGGTGGGTATGGGCCACATGGATGTTTTTTTCATATCTTGAGGTGATGCACACCTCACCCAAATTTTATGTCTGTACGGCAAAGTTTATGGTCTCCAGTCTCCATAGACCTTGTACGTTTGGCCCCACCCACAAAAATGAGGGGTGGTGGGGGGAATATGTTTTCCAGTTTATCTAATTTTTTTGCCGGGTCTGAGGGGTTTGCCCAAAAAAATCGCGTTTTGGTTAACATTCAGAGGGTGAAAATGCGATCATTTAGGCGGAAAAATAACGAAAAATTAAAGCTGCAAGCAGCTGTAAGCGGACCTTCACCCCCCGCGCACCCGCGGAACCCAGCACCCGTCATACCTTGCTGACTCGGAAAATTTCCCGTCATCCCTGCAAGGGCTGCATGAATAAAGTAAACTATTTGGCAAGAATTTCCTTTGAGCAGTAAGTGGCGCTATAACTTGTCAAATATTTTTATGTTGGGGCATGCGGAGTGGGACTAATGTCAATCATGGCAATTACGGTGAAAATCGCACACAGTTTGTCCAATTTACAACTGCCCAATGTATGTCGATAGAGTAAACTTGGACATGTGACCATTGTAACACTTACATTTTAGGTACATTTTGACGACCAATACAGAACTACAGAAGAGTCACCTTGACTTACGTTCCACATTTTGTGGCCCTTGGACTTCCCCAGCCCTCCAAAGTACATACAGTGGGGTAAAAAAGTATTTAGTCAGCCACCAATTGTTCAAGTTCTCCCACTTAAAAGATGAGAGAGGTCTCCAATTTTCTTCATAGGTGTACCTCAACTATGAGAGACAAAATAAGAAAAAAAAATTCCAGAAAATCACATTGAAGGATTTTTAATGAATTAATTGGTAAATTCCTCGGTAAAATAAGTATTTGGTCAATAACAAAAGTTCATCTCAGTACTTTGTTATATACCCTTTGTTGGCAATGACAGAGGTCAAACGTTTTCTGTAAGTTTTCACAAGGTTTTCACACACTGTTGCTGGTATTTTGGCCCATTCCTCCATGCAGATCTCCTCTAGAGCAGTGATGTTTTGGGGCTGTCGCTGGGCAACACAGACTTTCAACTCCCTCCAAAGATTTTCTATGGGGTTGAGATCTGGAGACTGGCTAGGCCACTCCAGGACCTTGAAATGCTTCTTACGAAGCCACTCCTTCATTGCCCGGGCAGTGTGTTTGGGATCATTGTCATGCTGAAAGACCCAGCCACGTTTCATCTTCAATGCCCTTGCTGGTGAAAGGAGGTTTTCACTCAAAATCTCACGATACATGGCCCCATTCATTCTTTCCTTTACACGGATCAGTCGTCCTGGTCCCTTTGCAGAAAAACAGCCCCAAAGTATGATGTTTCCACCCCCATGCTTCACAGTAGGTATGGTGTTCTTTCTCCTCCAAACACGACAAGTTGAGTTTTTACCTAAAAGTTCTATTTTGGTTTCATCTGACCATATGACATTCTCCCAATCCTCTTGTGGATCATCCAAATGCTCTCTAGCAAACTTCAGACAGGCCTGGACATGTACTGGCTTAAGCAGGAGGACACGTCTGGCACTGCAGGATTTGAGTCCCTGGCGGCGTAGTGTGTTTCTGATGTAGCCTTTGTTACTTTGGTCCCAGCTCTCTGCAGGTCATTCACTAGGTCCCCCCATGTGGTTCTGGGATTTTTGCTCACTGTTCTCGTGATCATTTTGACCCCACGGGGTGAGATCTTGCGTGGAGCCCCAGATCGAGGGAGATTATCAGTGGTCTTGTATGTCTTCCATTTTCTAATAATTGCTCCCACAGTTGATTTCTTCACACCAAGCTGTTTATCTATTGCAGATTCAGTCTTCCCAGCCTGGTGCAGGCCTACAACTTTGTTTCTGGTGTCCTTTGACAGCTCTTTGGTCTTGGCCATAGTGGCGTTTGGATTTTGACTGTTTGAGATCGTGGACAGGTGTCTTTTATACTGATGACAAGTTCAAACAGGTGCCATTAATACAGGTAACGAGTGGAGGACAGAGGAGCCTCTTAAAGAAGAAGTTACAGGTCTGTGAGAGCCAGAAATCTTGCTTGTTTGTAGGTGACCAAATACTTATTTTACTGAGGAATTTACCAATTAATTCATTAAAAATCCTTCAATGTGATTTTCTGGATTTTTTTTTTCTCATTTTGTCTCTCATAGTTGAGGTATACCTATGATGAAAATTGGAGACCTCTCTCATCTTTTAAGTGGGAGAACTTGCACAATTGGTGGCTGACTAAATACTTTTTTGCCCCACTGTAAAACATCTTGAATGTCAAGGAGTGGGTTTCCATGGCAACTGTGCTTATCGCAGGACAAACGTGACTTTCACTGAGGGTAGTCCAATGCACTCTGAGAAACTACTGAAAAGTCCATGGCATTGTGACTACTGGTCTTGGCACAAAATTTGATACAGTTTTGTGCAGTACCTCATGTCAGCAGTAGGTGTGGGTGTGACAGTTTTGTGAATATTGATATTCAATTCAATTCAACTTTATTTATATAGCGCCATTTCACAACAACAGTCATCTCATAGCACTATCAACTGTAGGGGGAACCCCCACAGTTGCAGAAAGACCCCAGCAATCAGGCGATCCCCTGTCAGCAAGCACTTGGCGACGGTGGAGAGGAAAAACTCCCTTTTAACAGGAAGAAACCTCCAGCAGAACCAGGCTCAGGGAGGGGCAGTCATCTGCTGCGACTGGCTGGGGGGTGAGGGGATAGAGAAGATGAAAAGAACAGACATGTAGAGAGCAAACGGCACGATGGGGACTCAATCTATGGGAGAGAACAAACAGATGTTAATGACCAGCAAAAAAAAATATTTCATTGAGAGTGAAGAAAGGAATGAGGCCCAGTGCATTATTGGAAGTCCCCCGGCTGACTAAACCTATTAGCAGCATAACTAAGGGAAAGTTCAGAAACACATGATCCCTCCCTAATTGTAGGCTATATCAAAAAAGTAGGTTTTAGCCCTATTCTTAAAAACAGAGATCGAGTCTGACTCCCAAATCCAGATTGGCAGCTGGTTCCACAGGAGAGGAGCTTGATAACTGAAGGCTCTGCCTCCCATTGTACTTTTGGAGATTCTAGGTATTACAAGTAATCCTGCATTTTGGGAGCGTAGTGTTCTGTTAGGATAATACGGTAGTATCAGATCTTTTAAATATAAAGGAGCCTGATTGTTTAGAGCTTTGTAAGTAAGAAGGATTTTAAACTTAATTCTAAACTCTATGGGAAGCCAATGAATGGAGGCCAGAACCGGAGAGATATGATCTCTCTTTCTAGTACCTGTTAAAACTCTTGCTGCAGCATTTTGGATCAGCTGAAGACTTTTTAAAGATGTTTTAGGACAGCCTGATAATAAAGAATTACAATAATCTAATCTCGAGCTAACAAAAGCGTGGATCAGTTTCTCAGCATCACTCTGAGACAAGATGCTCCTAATCTAGGCAATATTACGCAAATGATAGAAGGCAGTCTTAGAAACAAATTTAATTTGTGAATTGAAGGACAGATCTTGATCAAAAATAATTCCAAGGTTCCTCACAGAGCTATTAAGAGAAAGAGTAACCGCATCCAAACTGAAAGTTTGATTTGGAAAGGTGTTTCTAAGGTTTTTTGGACCAACAAGAATGACTTCAGTCTTCTCTGAATTTAATAGCGGGAAATTACAAGTCATCCAAGCTTTGATTTCCTTAAGACAGGCTTCTAACTTGGCTAATTGATTACTATCATCTGGCTTCATTGACAGGTATAATTGTGTGTCATCTGCATAACAATGAAAATGTATACAGTGCTTTCTAATAATGTTGCCTAACGGAAGCATATATAAACTAAAAAGAGTAGGGCCTAGCACAGATCCCTGTGGAACTCCATGACTAAGCTTTGACTTGAAAGAAAATTCATTATTTACATGAACAAACTGGAACCTATCAGATAAATAAGATCTAAACCACTGCAACGAAGTTCCATTAAGTCCAACATAGTGTTCTAATCTATCAAGTAGAATATTATGATCGATAGTATCAAAAGCTGCACTAAGGTCTAAAAGGACAAGTACAGAAACCAGTCCATTATCAGATGCAGACACGTTCAGAGTGGGATCAGTATGATTTGTGCAAAGATTTTTCCATATCAGGTGAGAATTGTCTGAGCTGTAACTGTCACGTTTTGTTTGGTGAGAAAGCCATTGAAGCATGCCGGTCGCCATGGAAACAGTTCTGTTCTATGTACATGTACTATCAATGAGCCCAAGTCATTCCTTCATGTAATTTTGTTAAGCTGGTGAGAGAAAAATAAACAGTCGTCAGTAATTCTTCCTTTAATCATTAGGGGGTGCTATGAGTTTTTTGTTTTTTTTTATATAGACACTTTTGGTGCCGGACTAATATCGATCTTAGAAAATTTGGTGCAAATTGTACCAAGTTTGCTCCATGTACAAATGTCCGTCATTGAAAGGCAAGGAGTGCGTTTCCATGGCAACTGTGCTTATCGCAGGACAAAAGTGACTTCCACCGAGTGTAGTCCAATGCACTCTGAGAAACCAATGATAAGATCTTGTCATTGTGACTACTGGTCTTTGTGCAAAATTTGAAACAATTTTGTGCAGTACCTCATGTCAGCAGTAGGTGTGGGTGTGACAGTTTTGTGAATATTGATATACAGACACGTTCAGATTGGGATCAGTATGATTTGTGCAAAGATTTTTCCAAATCAGGTGAGAATTGTCTGAGCTGTAACTGTCATGTTTTGCTTGGCGAGAAAGCCATTGAAGCACGCCGGTCGCCAAGGAAACAGGTCTGTACTATCTACATGTACTGTCAATGAGCCCAAGTAATTCCTTCATGTAATTTTGTTAAGCTGTTGAGAGAAAAATCAAGAAAACAGTCGTCAGTAATTCTTTCTAATCATTAGGGGGCGCTAAAACTTGTGTTTATTATTTGTATATAGACGAGTTCGGGGAAGGGAGAATATTGATCGTAGAAAATTTGGTGAAAATCATACAAAGTTTGTCCAATTTACAAGGGTCCAATGTTGTTACCACTAGGCAGCGCTAAAACTTCTGTAATTTTATATAATAATAATAATAATAATACATCAGTCTTATATAGCGCTTTTCTAAATACTCAAAGACGCTTTACAAAGCAGCATAGGGACAAACATATAGAGGACGAGTAAACAGACAAGGTAGGTACACATAGGTAGAAGAGGCAGTCAGTTTTTGTAGGTAGATTTGAAAAGATGGGTTTTGAGTTCACTTTTAAAAGAAGCAAGTGTGTTGGCAGACCGGATGTGAAGGGGCAAGGAATTCCAGAGGGTTGGTGCGGCAATGGCGAATGATCTATCACCCAGGGTGCGGAATTTTGTCTTGGTGATGGGGGTAAGAAGGTGAGCGTCAGCAGAGCGGAGGAGACGAGTGGGAGAATGACGAGACAGAAGGTCCGTTAGGTATGAGGGGGCGAGGTTATGAAGAGCTTTATAGGTGATGAGGAGGATCTTGAAGTTGATGCGCTGTTGAATGGGGAGCCAGTGGAGCTGACGGAGGAGAGGAGTGATGTGGTCTCTGGAGCGGGAGTGAGTAAGTAGGCAGGCGGCTGAGTTTTGGACATACTGTAGTTTTTGGAGGATGGTGGAAGGAAGTCCATACAGAATGCTGTTACAGTAATCAAGTCTGGAGGTGATGAAGGCATGGATGAGTATTTCAGCAGCAGAGGGTGAGAGGGTTGGACGGAGGCGTGCAATATTACGAAGATGAAAAAATGCTGTTTTGGTGATATGGTTGATGTGAGATTTGAAGGAGAGGGTGGGGTCCATGATAATGCCGAGGTTTCTGGCCAGGGGGGGAGGGGGTGACTGAGTGACCATCGATTTGGAATGAAAAGTTCTGGGAAGAGGGTAAAAGAGATTTTGGTCCAAAAATGATGATTTCTGTTTTATTGCTGTTTAGCTTGAGAAAGTTGTTAGTCATCCAGGTTTTTATGTCTGTAAGGCAGTTGGTGATGGTGGAGAGAATGGCGGGGTTGATGGATTTAGAGGAGATGTACAGCTGGGTGTCGTCGGCGTAGCAGTGAAAGTGAAGACCATGTTGACGAATGATGTGACCAAGCGGAAGCATGTAGAGAGTGAAAAGGGTTGGACCGAGCACAGAGCCTTGAGGGACACCGTGTGAGACGGGGGTGGTGCGTGATTTATGATTGTTGATGGAGATGTACTGGAATCTCTCAGACATGTAGGAGGTGAACCAAGAGAGGGCGGAGTCAGTGATGCCAATAGAAAGCAGACGACGGAGCAGGATGGAATGATTGATGGTATCGAAAGCAGCGCTGAGATCGAGAAGGAAAAGAATGGTGAGGGAGCCAGAGTCAGAGGTGAGCAGGAGGTCATTGGTGACCCTGAGGAGGGTGGTTTCAGTGCTGTGGTGAGAACGGAATCCAGATTGGAATGTTTCATAGAGTTTGTTGGAGAGGAGGTGTTTCTTGAGTTGGGTGGCAACAGCTTTTTCCAATATTTTAGCCAGAAATGGGAGGTTGGAGATAGGTCTGAAATTGTTGGGGTCGTCAGAGTCCAGGCCAGGTTTCTTAAGGAGGGGGGTGATGGCAGCAATCTTAAGTGATGGGGGGACAATGCCAGTGGTCAGGGAGGAGTTGATGGTGTCGATGATAAGGGGGGCAAGAGGGGTGAGACAGGCTTTGATAAGGGGGGAGGGGATGGGGTCCAGGGGGCATGTAGATGATTTCATGATGGAGAGTATTTTGGAAAGTTCATCAGTGGTTATGGGTGAGAAAAGGGAGAGCTGTTTATCTATGGGTGGAGAAAAAGTGGGTTCTGGTTCAGGGGTGATGGCTGGGGAGGAGGCAAGTTGGTTGTGAATGTTGTCAATTTTGGAATGGAAAAATGATAGAAAGCTATTGCATTTTTCAGGGGTGAAGGATGATGAAATGATGTCCTGGGGTTTGAGGAGTTTGTTGATGGTGGAGAACAGAGTGCGGGGGTTGGAGGATCCAGAGTGAATGATGCTGGAGTAGTAGGCAGAGCGAGCTTCATTGAGTGAGGATTGATATAGGTGCATCAGTTCTATGTGAGCGAGGGTGTGTACAGTCAGACCAGTTTTGCAGCTCAGGCGTTCAAGCTGCCGCAGTTGTTTTTTGAGTTTGTGAAGTTCTAAGGTGTACCAGGGGGCCGAATGAATGAAAGTGACGGATTTTGTTTTCATAGGGGCCAGTTTGTTGAGGGAGGTAGACAATGTGTTGTTGTAGATGTTTACTAAGTCCGTAGGGGTTGGGTTTACAGGGAAGGTGAGGTTGGAGAGAGTGTTAGATATGCATGTGGAGAGAGAAACTGAGCAGATGGACTTAAGATTCCTGAAGGTTATTGTTCGGTCTTGTTTGGGTTGAGGGGCCCAGGAGTGTTAAGGGTGGGACTATTATTCATTGTCGAAAATTTGGTGAAAATCAGACAAAGTTTGTCCAAGATACAACTTTCCGAAATTTCATGGCGAGTAGTAAACCATCGCCATGTTGCCATGGCAACACTTCCCTGTAAGTTATGGGTTGGCAAGCCAAATTGGCCTATATATGACAGTGACCTCAACATATATTCAAAAATTTATAACTCCAAGACCTTCCCACCCCTCCCCATAAGCTCATGGATTGAATGGCGAGGAGGGCGTGTCCATGGTAACACATTTGATGTCATGCAGGCTGCACTGTGGCGCAGTGGTTAGCACTGCGGCAGCACAGTTTTACCCTCGGCCGGGGGATCACGGGGATCATGAGATCATGGGTTTGATCCCTGCCCCCGGCCAACAGTGATCTGTGTGGAGTTTGCATGTTCTCCCCGTATTGCGTGGGTTTACTCCGGGATTTCTCCGGTTTCCTCCCACATGCTAAAAACATGCAAGTCAGGGATATGGGGCGCTTGCGCACGCAGTGACTGGCAGCTGGTGGCTTATCACCAGACTGCAAAACAAATTACCTACGGGTACAAAATAAGTACAAAAAGAAAAAATGCTAACGTTGTTGTTCAGTTATGATCATCGCTGTGTTCTGATGAATCTCAGAAAATTTCATGTCATTCTGGCCAGCCGCGCATGAGTAATAAATAAAACAGTTTTCAGCAATTCTTTTGTTAACCATTATGTGACGCTATAACTTTTGTCAGGGATTTTGATGTAGTTGTGTTCTGGGTGGGACTATTTTCCATAATGGAAAGTCTGGTGCACATCGGACAGGTTTTGCCTGAGTTACAGGTGGTTGAATTTGTAGGGGGAGGAGTCAAATTTCACCATGGCGCCCTGGCCATGCCTTTTGAGATTTTGACTTAATTTATACAATTTTTAATGGCCAATGCCTATAGATGCTGCCATGTAAAAATGAGCTCAATCGGAGCAGGTCTCTAGGACTAGTGCGTTCAAATGCGAGGTGTGACTTTTTTCCGAATTGGAGGTGGGGCGACTTTGAGGCAAGATGGCGGCCTTCCTGTTGGCGGTGGGTATGGGCCATAATGATGTTTTTTGCATGTCTTGAGGTGATTCACACCTCACCCAAATTTTATGTCTCTACGGCAAACTTTACCGTCTCCAGTCTCCATAGACCTTGTACGTTTGGCCCCACCCACAAAAATGAGGGGTGGGGGGGCACATATGTTTTCCAGTTTATCAAATTTTTTGCCGGGTCTTAGGTTTTTGCCCAAAAAAATCGCGTTTTGGTTAACGTTCAGAAAGTGAAAAATGCCATCATTTAGGCAGATCGAGGAAAAAAAAATAAACAAAGCAGATACAATAGGGTTTTCGCCGACTGACGTTGTCAGTGGCTCAGGCCCTAATTAAACCTGCAAGCAGATGTAAGCGGGCCTTCGCCCCCCGCGCGCCCGCGGAACCCGGCACCCGTCGTCCCTTGCTTGCTCGGAAAACGTTCCGTCATCACTGCATGGGCTGCATGAATAATAAAGTAAACCATTTGGCGCAGATCTGCCTGTGAGCAGTAAGTGGCACTATCCCTTTTGTCAAATATTTTATATGTAGGAGTGCGCGGAGTGGGACAAGTCTCCATCATAGCAATTCCGGCAAAAAAAATTGATCAAGTGGAAAAGATATGTGCACCCCCACCCCTCATTTTTGTGGGTGGGGCCAAATGTGCGGAGTGGGATTAATCTCCATCATAGCAATTCCGGTGACAGTCCGACACAGTTTGTCCAAATTACAATTGTCCATCATATGGTAACACTTACATTTTAGGTACATGTTGCAGACACCACAGAACTACAGAAGAGACTCATCTTGACTTACGTTCCACATTTGGTGACTCTTGGACTTTCCCAACCCTCCAATGTATAAAATATATTGAATGGCAAGGAGTGGGTTTTCATGGCAACTGTTTTTATCACAGTACAAAAGTGACTTCCACTGAGGGTAGTCCAGTTGACTCTGAGAAACCACTGAAAATGTCATTTCATTGTGACTACTGATCTTTGTTCAAAATGTGATACAATTTTGTGCAGTACCTCATGCCAGCAGTAGGTTTGCGTGTGACAGTTTTGTGAATATTGATATGCAGACATGTTCAGAGTGGGATTAGTATTATTTCTGCAAAGATTTTTCCAAATTAGGCGAGAATTGTCTGAGCTGTAACTGTCATGTTTTGTATGGCGAGAAATCCATTGAAGCACACCGGTTGTCATGGAAACAGTTCTGTACTATGTACATGTACTGTCAATGAGCCCTAGTCATTCCTTCATGTATTTTTTTTAAGCTGGTGAGAGAAAAAGAAAAAAGTTTTCAGCAATTCTTCGTTTTAACAATAGGGCCGTTAAAACCTTTGTTTGTTAATTTTATGTAGACACGTTTGGTGCAGGACTAATATCGATCATTGAAAATTTGGCGAAAATTGTACCAAGTTTGTCCAATGTACAAGTGTCCGTCATTGAAAGGCAAGGAGTGGGTATCCATGGCAACTGTGCTTATCGCAGGACAAAAGTGACTTCCACTGAGGGTTGTCCAATGCACTCTGAGAAACCACTGAAAATTTCATGTCATTGTGAGTACTGGTGATTGAGCAGAATTTGAAACAATTTTTTGCAGTACCTAATGTCAGCAGTAGGTGCAGGTGTTAAAGTTTTTTGAATATTGATATACAGACATGTTCAGAGTGGCATTGGTATGATTTGTGCAAAGTTTGGCCAAAATCAGAAGAGGATTGTGTGAGCTGTAACGGTCATCTTTTGCATGGCGAGAAAGCCATTGAAGAACTCTGGTTGCCATGGAAACAGTTCTGTACTATGTACATGTACTATCAATAAGCCCAAGTAATTCCTTCATGTAATTTTTTTTTAAGCTGGTGAGGGAAAAATAAACAGTCGTCAGTAATTTTTCCTTTTATCATTAGGGGGCCCGATGACTTTTGTTTATTATTTGTATGTAGACGAGTTCGGGGAAGGGAGAATATTGATCGTATAAAATTTGGTGAAAATCGTACAAAGTTTGTCCAGTTTACAAGGGTCCAATCTTGTTAACACTAGGAGGCCCTAAAACTTTTATCTTATATAGGAGTGTTCAGGGTGGGACTATTATCCATTGTTCAATAGAATGTTTTTAATTCGACAATCCATTGTCGAATATTATCCATTGTTAATAGAGAATAAAGTCATTGTCAGATAGGGTCTGACTCTAGCAGCGCAATGGAAAGTACAGTGATCCCTCGCTACTTCGCGCTTCACCTTTCGCGCCCTCAGTGCATCGCGGATTTTTCAAAAATATTCATCAAAAATTCAAAATTGAGAAATAATGGGCGGGCGCTAGCAGAAGGCAGGGAGACTACATTAGACCATCACGTGTCAACACGGAGAGCAGCACAACTCTCTGTTCGCTGTTGTCGTGTTGGCTGGGGTCGGAAATCTCGCAAGCTGATTGGCCGAGACGTTTCACCCCGCAAGCTGATTGGCCGAGACGTCTCACCCACCTCCTCTCCCTGCCAAGCACCCATGAAGGGAAGAAAGACCGCATTCATTGCTTTTTATCGCTCGTGTTACTTAGTCTCGCCGCGTGGAACTTTTTGCTGTTCTCTTGTGCCATTTTGTGCGAAATAGTCTTCCCGTCGAGGCACTACGCCGCCTCCTGCAGCTTCAGCTCTATTGGAAGCTGCCCTCGCTGATCCTGCGCCTCCAGCACCTCACGATGAGGCGTCACCTGAGGACCAGTAAAGCTCTCATTAACCTGTGCAGTAAATCATTTTCATCTTGAGTTACGTATCTTGTTATAAGAATAAAAGAGTTCTAAAAACATATTTATGTACACTTTGTTTACATCTACGTATGTATGTACACGTACACACACACACGTATCATATGAGAGAGAGAGAGAGTGAGAGAATGAACGTACGTATTGTTTATGGATGACGTCATTGGGGTGATGCTACTTCGCGGTTTTTCACTTTTCGCGGTCGGTTCTGGAACCCATTAACCGTGATAAGTGAGGGATCACTGTATTGGGCAAATGCATTCAGAGTCAAGACAGGATTTTGTGATTGAAATTGTACATTCAGTAGGGAGAATCTCAAAGGTAGGTGTGGACATGAGATTCATTTGGATCCCGGTGCACATTGGAGTGGAGGGGAATGAATTCGCAGATAAATGTGCAAAAAGGGCAACTAGGATGAGTCAAGTTTGTTGGAATGTGGAACATAGTAAAGCAGAGATCAAGTGCATTATCAAAACGCAAATTAAAAAGAAGTGGCAGGAAGAGTGGGACAAAGGAAGTAAAGGACAGAGCCTGTATCATATCCAGGTTAAGATCAGGTCACACAGGGCTGAATAGTACATTAGTTGTAATGAAAAAACACCCAAATGGAAAATGTGATTATCGTGGAAACGATGAAACAGTTGAACATACATTTATGCACTGTCCAAAGTATGAGTTTGCATGGTTAGCATTTGTGGACAGTCTATACAGGAACAAAACCAGCTCGGTATGAAAGAGATTTTGCAGAGAAGTTCAGGGGATGCGGTTTATAATGCAGTTTTTAGGTTTATTAGGGCAACAGGACTAATTTCAAGGATATAGGACAGTAATGCCATTTCGAATCACACTCTGTTCCAGAAGGTGGCGGTAATGCTCCTACAAGGCGTTTGCCAACCGCCATAAAACCTCAGAAGAAGAAGACGTATGTTATAGGTAAGCAGTCCTGAGCCAAGCACAGCCTGTAAGTTGGTTTAAACTTAACATTTTGCATGTTAACCGTTAGATATAAGTGCTACGTTTATTTTGTTATAAGTTGTGTGAGAAAACATTGCTAAAGTTGTTTACCTTGAGATTAACATTTTAGCTAACGTTCGCGGCTAGCCCATTAGCATTAGCATGTTTGATCTTTGATAGACTTACAGCAGGGGTGTCCAATCATGTGCCATGGAGGGCCAAGACCCTGCAGGTTTTCTCTTCTACCCAGTCTCTTCAGCAGGTGTTTTCACTTATCAGCAGTCAGTGGGAAGAAATTCAGTGGAATCTGCTGTTGAAGACACTGGTTGGAGATAAAGTCTGCAGGGTCTTGGCCCTCCATGGCACATGATTGAACACCCCTGACTTACAGCCATTATGCACATTACAAAAAAAAGCTGTAATGATAATAAAATGCGATACAGAGACCAATCCAACTCATTGTTTTTAAAGTCACATGCCATAAAGTTCATGGATTTATCTAGTTAAATATACGACAGCACAAGTAATGTACAGTGCAATTAATAATCAACTCCCAAGTAATATAGAAAAAATATTAAAAAAAAAAAAGAGACTGTGATTATTAATTTGAGAGGAGACTTAAACTTTACAAAACCTAAGGTACAAACAACTAAGAAAAGTCTGTGCATATCTGTCTGTGGGGTGGATTTGTGGAACAGTCTGGAGCTGGAACTGAAACTGAAACTATGTACAAACAGAAATCAATTCAAAAATGGGTATAAACATTATTTGCTAAAAGGATATATATTAGAAGGGTAGTATTAATAAGAACTATGCATTAAGCAAACTCTTGGACACTATGGTATGGTAGGTGGGACAGTACTGTGCATATCTGTGTCATTCACTCATTTCAGAAAGTTAAACCCATATATTTTAGCGATTCATTACACAGTGAGTGATATATTTCAAGTGTTTATTTTAATTTTGGTGATTGTCTTACAGCCCATGAAAACCCCAAATTCACTTTCTCAAAAAATTAGAATGAATATTACCAAAAATTTATTTTAAAATAATAGTTATTCAATAGAAATGTTGGCTGACTGAAAAGTATGTCCATGTACCACTCAATTCTTCGTCAGGGCAAATTTTGGATTAATTACTGTATCAATGTGGCGTGGCATGGAGGTGATCAGCCTGTGGCACTGCTGAGGCATTATGGAGGTCCAGGTTGTGATAGTGGCCTTCAGCTTGTCTGCATTGTTGGGTCTGGTGTCTCTCATTTTCCTCTTGACAATCCTCCATAGATTGTTAGTGGGGTTTAGGTCAGGAGAGTTTGCTGGCTAATCAAACACAGTGATGTCATGGTCATTAAACCAGGTTTTGATACTTTTGTCAGTGTATGTGTGTGAGGGGGGGAGGTGCCACGTCCTGCTGGAAAATGAAATCAGCTTCTTCATAAAACTTGTCAGCAGAGGGAAGCATGAAGTGCTGTAAAAATTTCCTGGTACACGACTGCAGTGACTTTGGTCTTGATAAAACATAGTGGACAAACACCAGCAGATGACCTCTGTTCAGATAAAAGTAAATTTTGCGGACTTCCGGTCTGGACACCATGGTGATAGCAGCTTAACGCTGAAGCTCCAAGACCCCATCCGTGAAAATACCTTGAAAATCAGATTTAACAGATTTTTGGAAGAGTGAAAATCAAAAGACAAAGTCATTATGCCTAAAGGAAAACAGACGAGATCGACATTTGCCAGGCCAAGACGCGCATTGGCCGGAGAATCAGACCTGGAAGACAATAACCACTCGGAAACAGAGGAGCTGAATGAGGCTAGCAACACGGTTAGCTTAAAAACGATAATTCAAGAATTAAGAGAATTTCGCCGAGAGTGTTGGGCCGAATTTTGTGAAATTAAAGACAAAATAAAAAGGACAAACAACAGAGTGGACCAGGCTGAGGACCGAATCATGGAAGCAGAGGAAAGAATAAAAGGGCTGGAAGAAACCGTGCTGGAATTACTCAAACGACAGACAAGACTGGAGGCTAAGCTAACCGACCAAGAAGGAAGACTAAGAAGGGCCAACATAAGAATTCATGGTCTGAAAGAAGGAGTCGAGGACAGTTTCACCACAATGGCTGCATGCGTGGAATCCATACTGAGAGAGAAGTTGGAAATTCCCCAATCCACCGACTTGAAGGTAGAAAGGGCGCACCGTTCATTAGCCCCTAGGCCATCAGCGGAGGCGCCCCCACGATTGGTGGTGGTGAAGTTTTCCAACTTCAGAATAAAAGAAGAGGTTTTGAGACTGGCTTGGCAGAAAAAAGGATTTATGCACCAAGAAAGAAAAGTTTTTGTGGAGCACGACTACGCCCCGGAGGTCCTTAAAAACCGCCGGGAATACAACAACGCTAAAAAGGTATTAAGAGAGAAGAAACTGTGCTTTCAAACTCCATTTCCGGCAAAGCTGTGGGTTTTTTACGGGAAAGAGACGTGTCTCTACAACTCGGCGGAAGAAGCAACCAGGGATATGGCGAGAAGAGGGCTCCCGGTAACGGTGTATAAACCCGCAGCAGACCCGATAGAAAGAATCAAGGCTCAAACGTGGTGCACACTGAGACCCTCAAAATCCACAGGCCAGCAGCGGGAAACCCAGCGCCAGGGCTATAAGGAAAAACTGGACGCTTTCAGGAGTGAAAAGTGGTAAAACATTTCGTGGAACAGTCATAATATTAGAAACAAATAAGTCTTAAAAAAAAAAAAAAAAAACTTGTTAACCTCTTGCACTCCGGGATACCGCGGGCGGTCACGTCTCTGCATCCTAGAGCGCACTGAAAAAAAAAAGCTGCATTTCCGTTCTTCCACTACAGACACAGCCGCGAACAGAAAGCCAAAAGAGTGCTTTGATTGGTTTAGATTTGATTGACCTCTCATTCGACTAATAAGAGTCTTGAATTGGGTTTCTGAAACCTTGAAGAACCAATGACTGAAAACCTAGCAAGAAGGACCCGCCTACCAACGGCTGCGAATGCAGCGAGCCAATTGAAGCAGAGAACTTTGATGATTGAAAGCGTACGTCCCGTGCGTAAAATTTGTTTTGTTTAAGCCGCTGGGTGACACACAGGCGTTCGCCAGTCTTTTTTTCTGACTGCTGTTCTTATTTGTTTTGAAAAATCGTTCGCCAAAACCGCAATCATGGAAGCGCAAAACCGCAATAATGGAATTATGGTTTGACCGGATCGCGTGACCAGAACCACAAGTCCGTAACAAGCAGACCAGTGTCATGTTCGTCTGATAATGAGGAAGAGAAGTTCGCCAGCGACACTGCTGTTGTGGACAGGTAAGTGTTATAAGCTAAATTATTCTTTATCCCCTGAAAATTGTAATCAAAATGACTTTTCACCAATCGGTAAATTACAACTGTGAGTCATTGCAACATGACGGACCGCGGCGACCCGTGCGCCGCGTCCGGACCGTGAAGGCCCCCCCCCCCCCCACTACTCTTCTGTAGCGGATTGCAGATATTATTGCAGATATTTTAGTACAACTGTGCGTAGTAGACCGCGGCGCACTGTCCCCGCTGTCCGTCATGTGGCGATGGGCGATGTCCGTCCTCTGTAGCGGGGGGTGGGGGGGGGAGTTGTTATCTTCTGCATTACAGATATTTTAATATAATTTTTCATGCACTGTAGGTTATTTTTTTCTTGTAAAAAAAAAAGTCACATTTTTTACGTGGCATGCTTCTTTGTGTGTGGGGGCTTGTTTGTTCATTCATTGATTCATGAATGAATAAACACCCCCCCCCCACACACACACACACACACACACACAGCCCTTCACCTTTCATTAGAGCCCAAGATCAAGCTTCTATATTGAATCATTCAAAAGTTACAGACGTTTTTCTAAACTGTGCCATTTGGCACAATTTGGCACAGTTCAAAAATGCCTGGGAACAACCTAAGAAAAAAAGCTGTGTAATATATTCATTTTTTGTGGTATTGTTACAAAATTTTGACCTCAGCTGGATAACACTTGGTTCTACATTTCTGTTGCATTTTCCATCCTGGATCTGACAGCTGTGTGTTATTTGCAAGCATTTGTATCCAAAAAAACACCCAGGCAAAATTTATTTTCTTCATCAGTATGTTTAGATGACTGTTACTCAGTGGCCGGAGCACTTAGAGAGATTATGACTATTTTGCCAAAAAATTCAAAGTGTTTTCTTTTAAATGAGACCAACCCCATGAAGATGCTGCAAAGGGTTGAAGAAAAGCTTTCGATTTACTTTGGGTACATTATTTTTTGGCGTTTTTAGGGAAATTGACCGGAGTGCAAGGGGTTAAAATAGAAATGTGACAATGAACCACATGATCTCTCCACACTAACAAATACTGTATTAACGTGATTGTTTGCTGTGACGGTGGTGGGAGGTTGTGCACAATTTCGAAAGATGTAGGCATTAAAAAAAAAATCATTACAAGTTTGGATTGGGATCTGAAATTCACGTTAAAAACATGGGACAACTTACAGGGGTAAGAGAGGGCCCTCAACACGTAACAGAATTTGAGGAATTTCCCTCAGAGCCAACACACCATCAAGGCTCTTCTAAGGAAGATCTTTTGACAGTTTTTTGTTTTAAAGTTTTATATACTATGTTCTTAATGTTTATGTTCTTAATGTTCTTTCAGTTTCTGAGTAGCATAAAAGAGGGCCACTACACTGTTATACTAAATAAAGACAACACAATGGAGAAACAGGGTGTAACCAAAATAATCTCATATAATGTAAAAGGGATCCTCAATCCAGTTAAAAGATCCAAGATTCTTGGCAAAATGAAAAAAAGACAAAGCAGGAATAATATTTTTACAGGAAACCCACCTAACAGACTTGGAGCACACTAAACTTAATAGACAAGGATTTAAACTGATCTCTTCATCTTCATATAAGTCAGGGAGGAGGAGGGGGGTAGCGACATTGATCTCAACCAAAATTATGTTTGAAAAAATTTCAGAACACAAAGATAAAGAAGGGAGATTTAGCATGGTACTTGGTCGGCTAGAGGGAGAAGATATCACCCTGCTGAATGTATATGCACCTCCAGAGGCTAACTGGAAATTTCATAAAAATGTATTTGACCTAATGATAACTAAAGCCCAAGGTTTAGTGTTATGTGGTGGAGACTTCAATCTAAGACTGAATCCATACTGGGACCCATCAGTTAATTCTTCACATCAAAATAACACTCAAAGTAGAAAAACTTGGATGCTACTAAAAGAAATGGGAATCTGACGTGTGGAGGGAATTCAACCCCAGTGTAAAAGATTATACATTTTACTCAGCACCACATTCATCATACTCAAGGATTGACTATTTTTTTATGTTTAATAGAGACATTGGAAGAGTAAAAACATGTAAAATTGGACTGATGGATCTCTCTGACCACAGTCCGATGTATATGGACTTAAATATCCAAAAATACACAAATAATACATTTTCTTGGAGGTTAAATACAATTTCTTGGAGGTTAAATCCCCGAGGTCCCCTGGGGGATCTCCGCAGGACGGCAGCATTCGTCAGGGCAGCTGGTGTGACCATCTAGCGATCGACGAAGAAGAAGAAGAAGAAGAAGAAGAAGAAGAAGAAGGAGGTTAAATTTAAATGTGCTGAAAGGACCACTGAAAGATGAATTGGAATCAGATATTTTCAGATATTTGGAAGAAAATGATAATGGAGAAGTATCCCCTTTAATACTGTGGGACGCATGCAAAGCTCTAATAAGGGGAAAGATTATCGCAAAACTGGCAATCCAAAAGAAACTAAGACAAGAAAAACTAATCACATTAGAGTCAGAACTTAAGAAACTAGAAAAAGAGCACAAAGACAACACTCATTCTAATGACTCGCTCAAAATTAAGGAAATTAAAAAACAAATAAAAGAGATCTACACAATAGAATTCCAGAAGAAACTTACATTTCTGAAACAAAAACACAATGAAACAGGTAGCAAATCAGCAAAATTACTAGCCTACAAATTGAGGAAACAACAAACGGAGAGAGCAATCTACAAAATCAGAGACCCAGTATCAAAGGAAATAAAATTTAGAATTCAGGAAATTCTTAAAAGCTTCGAGAACTACTACAAGAACTTGTACTCCCTCAAAAAACACAAAAACACATCCGAAGCCTTCCTAAATACATTAAACCTTCCCCAACTTACTGAGTCACAAAATAAAACACTATTGTCAGAAATACAACCTAAAGAATTAGAAAAAGCAATTATGAAACTTAAAGCTAACAAATCCCCAGGAACAGATGGCTATACAGCAGAGTGGTACAAAACCTTTAAACAGCAACTATCTTCTCTCCTCCTGAAAACATTTAACTATGTCCTCCACGCAGGGGAAATCCCCCCTCCTTGAGAGAAGGGGTCATTGCAGTCATACCTAAACCTGAAAAGGATAAACTAGACTGCTCCAACTACAGACCAATCAGTGTGTTAAATCAGGATTATAAACTTTTTACCGCTATCCTTGCCAAAAGGTTAGAAAATATACTGACAGACTTAATTCATTTCGACCAAACAGGTTTTATAAGACAAAGACAGACACAAGATAACATTAGACACACTTTACACATAATTCATCATATAAAAAAATACAGTTTAAATGCAGCCATATTGGGATTAGATGCTGAAAAAGCATTTGATTCGGTTGACTGGTCTTTCCTATGTAGAATCTTATCCAGTTTCAATTTTCATAATAACTTCATTAGAACTATCCAGGCATTATATAAAAAAAACAACAGCTAAAATGAGGATTAACGGTAAATTATCATCATCTTTTGAACTGGAAAGAGGATGTCGTCAGGGCTACCCCTTGTCTCCACTTCTCTTTGCAATCTTCATAGAACCTCTGAGCCAATGGATAAGACAGAACCAAAAAATTCAAGGTATTACACTTGGTCAGAAGGAACATAAAATAGCACTCTTTGCTGATGACATTTTAATATACCTGGGGCAGCTGGACACTTCTCTTCCAGAACTAATCTCAGTTTTTTCAGAGTATGGAGAGTTATCAGGGTACGAATTAAACATGCATAAAACCCAAATTTTAACATTCAACTATGACCCAAATCAGTACTTACTAAGCAAACTCAAAACTAACTGGGAGATGGAATCTATGAAATATCTGGGGGTCAATATCCTGAAACAACTCAACAAAATTATAACACTAAACTATGATCCACTGATGGCAAAAATAAAATCTGATCTAGCAAGATGGAATATGATACCATTCTTGGGTACTGCACAAAGAATTGAAGCAGTCAAAATGAATATACTTCCACGTCTTCTATACCTTTTCCAAACAATACCGGTGGAACCTCCCAAAAAAATATGGCAAGAACTGGACAGAAGGATCTCAAGATTCATATGGCAGGGCAAGAGACCTAGAATCAGATATAGAACCCTACAGCTAAACAAAGACAAAGGTAGGCTTGCGCTGCCAAATATCAGGGACTATTTTAAAGCCACACAAATTAAAACTTTAGTAGAGATACGTAACCCAGTCTACACTGCACAATGGAAGGAGATGGAATGCCAAATAACAAGTGACATTCCCCTACAGGCGATAATAGGGAACAATGCCTTACCTAAACTTTTGAATAACACTAACCCGTGGATAGAGACCCCGCTAAAAATTTGGTTTAAGATAGTCAGAGAGAATCAAACTAAAGAACCCTATCGATTATTGCAATTGATTTCCTATGATCAGGACTTTACTCCTAATAAAACAGACACTAGATTTAAAAAGTGGAAAGAGAACGGACTGATAAAATATTACGATTTTTTTAAAGGGCAAACTTTAAGAAGTTTTGAAGAATTGAAAAAACGAGGTCTAGTAAATCAAGACCTTTACAGGTTCTTTCAGCTTAGACATCACATAAACAAAATACTTTAAAAGGAGGATTTGGAAAGGGCCCAGTCAGGTGTTCTGAAGGTTTTCTTAATGGCATATAAAGGGATTCCAGGGATCAGATACATTTCTAAAATATACCATGGTCTTCAAGACTTAAAAGGAGACAACACATCATATATAAAAGAGAGATGGGAAAAAGAGGGGAATTTCACTTTACAACTGGAAATATGGGAAAAGCTAAATAAACAACAATGGAAAAGTACTTCATCCCTGCAGTGGAGAGAATTTGGATGGAAAAATTTGGTAAGATTTTTCAGAACACCTGCACAAAACAAATTTACTCGTAAAGGGTTGAATTGTTGGCGCTTGTGTGGTGAAAAGACTGCAAATCATTTTCATGTGTTTTGGTCATGCCCAGTTATCCACCAATATTGGACCAATGTACAGACAATATTGGTGAAAATATTCAAAGTAACAGTCCCCTTTTCTTTTGTAACTTTGCATTTGGGTTTACTACCGGAATCACTGTAAAGACGAGGAGAAAAATACTTATTCACTGTTTTAACCCCTTGCACTCCCGGCAATTTTCCTAAAAATGCCAAAAAATAACATGCCCAAAGTAAATCCATAGCTGTTATTCAACCCTTTGCAGCATCTTCATGGGGTTGGTCTCATTTAAAAGAAAACACTTTGAATTTTGTGGCAAAAAAAACATAATCTCTCTACGTGCTCCGGCCACTGAGTTACAGTCATCTAAACATACTGAACTTGAAGAAAATAAATTTGGACACGGTGTTTTTTTGGATACAAATGCTTGCAAATAACACACAGCTGTCCGATCCGGCTGGAAAATGCAACAGAAATGTAGAACCAAGTGTTATCAAGCTGAGATCCAAATTTGGTAACAATACCACAAAAAATGAGTATTTTACACAGCTTTGTTCTCAGGTAGTTCCCAGGCGTTTTGGAACTGTGCCAAATTGTGCCAAATGGCACAGTTTGGAAAAACATCTGTAACTTTTGAATAATTCAATGTAGAATCTTCATTTTAGGCTCTAATGAAAGGTCACATTCAGGGCTGTGTCCGTGTGTGTGGGCCCGCTACAAAAGACGGAGTTCGGCCCTTGCTACATGACGGATTACACTCCTTGCATGTTTTCACAGCGCCTCCCCCCACCCCCCGCTACTGTGTGTGTGTGAGGGGGGGGGACCTGAACGCCCACACCGTGAATGCCCCCCCCCGCTCCTCTTCTGCAGCGGGGGGGGGGGGGGCGTTCACGGTCTGAACACGGCAAATGAACCGTTTATCGCGGCTCACGAAGTACAAAGTGCGCCGTACAGTTGTAATTTACCGATCGGTCAAAAGTCATTTTTTAATTACAGTTTTCAGGGAGAAATAATAATTTAGCTTATAACACCTTACCTCTTCACAGCAGCAGAGTCCTGGCGAACTTCTCTTCCCCATTGTCAGACGAACGCGACGCTGCTCTGCTCGTGGATCCCGATGAAAACATAATTCCATTATTGCCGTTTTGGCGAATGATTTACGACTTTTGTCGTCGGCCTCCGTCGGTCTATGATGACGGAAGAGAATCCTAAACGTCTATTCTGCTGGAATGAGTGCAGGTCCCACTTGTGGGTGGTCTCCATGCTGCGGGGTCTGTAGCAGATTCGTCCAGCGTCCTTTTTTTCATCTGCTGCAATAGTAAATCTCTCTTCACCCAGCCCGAATTTCTGTGCTTCAATTGGCTCCTGCGTTCACAGTAGGCGGGTCCTCCTTTCTAGGTTTTCATTCATTGGCTCTTCAAGGTTTCAGAATCCCAATTCAAGGCTCTTATTAGCCGAATGAGAGGTCAATCAGATGAACTAATCTGTTCGCGGCTGTGTCTGCAGGTTTTTTTTTCAGTGGCGCTTGGAGGCCACACCACCTACATCACCACCATCATGTGTCATGCATCCGAGCGCGCATGAGTGCGCTCTCGTGCGCCCTCGTGCGCCCTAGGACGCTGTAATATAAATGTGTTTTTAATGTGTGCCCTGATTTGTTTCTCAGTTGTTTTTATGTTTTAACAATCCAGTTCTCTTCCCATGATGAATTTATCTTAAGGCACACCATGACCTGGACAATATGACCTGTTTCTAGAAACTGTTTTCCTTAGCACAGCAAGTTTCTCACTCCTTAAATCACTGTTGCATGCTTATGAAACAAAGGCGTGACCTTTATTCCTCATGTGTGTGTGTGAAATGTAGCAGGTGTTTGTGTATGTTTTGGGAGCCGGGCAGAGGGAATCGTCTGGGAGCAGGAATTGGCCCTTCCTGCTCCCCACGCGATTCTATGATGGGAGGGGGGCTTGCTCGGAACAGAGATGGCCACTCTGTTCTGTACCTAGCCTTCCTTTAAAAACAGGGGCTTTCCCTTAATACGGTGAGTCTGCCGTGAGTTTTGCGCAAGACGTCCGGCTAAGGGAAATCACGCTCTTCCTGGCTGTCGGCTCCCGGTCACCTGTATCAAACGGTAAGAGCTTGTGAAATGACATGAAATGCATTGATCCTTGTGTGAAGGAAATGTGTGACATGCAATGATTTCTCTTTTGTGTATGAAGATATGGTCTGTGGGGAATAAAGAGATACAGTTTATTCTAGCAGCCGTGTCTCAGTGTGAATTGTCTTGTCTCAGTGTGAATCACTTTCTATATGTGCCGACTCCTCACGAACCTGTCTAAATATTTTCATAAAACATTTTGGCGTCACGAACAGGATTCGGAAGGAAAATTAACAGAGGTTAAAGAGGAGCTGTGCATAGGAAAGTCATGTTTAAAAAAAAGGATAAACAGAGTGTAGCTGGGGGCTCTCCCAGCTGTTGTGCTGATGATTGTGCTGTTATCCCAGGCTGGAAGGGTTTATGGGAGCAAGTTGGTGTATGTTTAGCGGATTATGGCGGAAGGTCAGAGCCATGGGCGCATTTGGTAGGGGATGGGTCCCCTTCGGTGGTGTCTGCGTGTTTACGGGGTATCGAGGTTGCCCCGAAAGCTCCGCTGAGTGGTATTCGGCGGCGGATGTGGTGTTGTGCGGACGGCTGTTCTCTCTCTCCCATCAGCAGGGGGAGGGGCGAGCAGCGCTCTCTGTCTTTCTCTGTTCCTCGCTCTCCCAAAGGGGGCGGGTGAGGGATAGTGTTCTCTCTCTCTCTCTCTCGCTCTCTCTCTCTCTCTCTCTCCTTTTGCCTCAGGGGCGGGGGAGAGGCAGAGTTGGCCTTTAGAAAAAAACAGAAGTGTGAATTTTTGCTCAGCTCAAGTGAAGAATGCAAGAGGCGGGGGTGCCTGCCTCACAAGGCTTGGGAGATGCTGGGTTGCATAAAGGAAATATAAAAACAATAGGATTCAACAGTGACTCAAATGCGCTAAATTTAAACAAAGAGGACAGTTTGACCCAGTTTTTAATGGATTTGGAACAAAGCAGTCACTGTGGGGAAGGTACATATGGAACCTTTTCCCATTCCATTGGCAAATAAGGTGGTGAACATGAAGCAGTATCGAATCCCTGGAGGACATGATGAGATTACTGCTACCATAAAAGATTATGTGGAGGCTGGAGTGTTGAGAACATGTACCACCGCGTGGAACAACCCCATTTGGCCAGTCCGAAAGTCTGACGGCTCCTGGCGAATGACGGTTGATTATCGGGAACTAAACAAACACACTCCTCCATTGACAGCGGCAGTACCTGATTCTCCCACCATAATTGACCGGGTGCAGCATCATCTGGGAATATGGTATGGGGTGATTGATCTGGCTAATGCCTTCTTTACGATTCCAATCCCAGAAGATAGGCAGGAGCAGTTTGCGTTTACTTGGGAGGGACGACAGTATACGTTTACTAGACTCCCACAGGGCTATCTCCATAGTCCTACTATCTGTCACCGGACGTTGGCAGAGAATCTGGACGGGCTAACAACGCCCCCTGGGGTGTTGATATCCCATTATATTGATGACATCATGGTACAAGGGACCTCTGAAAAAGAAGTCCAGCAGGTACTGGATCGGCTGATCCAGCACATGAAAAGTCACGGTTGGGAGATTAATCCAGCAAAGGTGCAGGGACCCTCCCAGATGGTGAAATTTCTGGGAATCTGCTGGAATAAGGGAGAAAGAGAAATCACAGATAAAGCCCGAGAAAAGATAATGACTTTTGCCACCCCGCACACCAAAAAGGATGTGCAGCGGTTTATTGGGCTGTTTGGATATTGGAGGAGTCACATTCCTCATTTGGGGCAAATTTTGCAACCTTTATATCAAGTGACAAGGAAAAAAAGAGCAGTTTGAATGGACAGAAAAACAGCAAGTGGCTTTTGACATGGCCAAAGAGGCCATACAGCAAGCTCTATCATTAGGAAAACTGCAATCTGGTCCGGTTGAGTTGCAGGTGTCGGCTCGGAATGATTATGCAAATTGGAGCTTATGGCAAAAACAAGGCAAACAACGGAAACCTTTGGGTTTCTGGTCAAGGAAGCTGCCGAGTGCAGGAATTCGTTACACGCCCTTTGAAAAACAATTATTGGCGTGTTATTGGAGTTTGGTGGAAACAGAGGCATTAACTGCAGGGCATGAGGTGCTCATGAGGCCATTGATACCTATTCTGACGTGGGTAATGAGTAACCCCACCACACATCAGATAGGTACCGCCCAGGAGAGTAGCATCATTAAGTGGAAATGGTACGTGTCTGAAAGAGTGAAATCTGGACAAAAAGGAGTTTCGGTCTTGCATGAACAAGTTGCTGATGTCCCAGAGGCAGATGAGTCTTGTTTTGAAGTTGAGCAGCTGCAGGAATCTCCTGTGTTAACAGGGCCCCGCTATGACGAACTCACAGACGAGCAAAAGAGTAGGGCGTGGTTTGTAGATGGTTCTTCTCAGTGGGTAGCGGGAAAACGAAGGTGGAAAGCCGGGGCTTTCAACCCTCATCTGGGGCAAATTTTGGAAGAAATGGGTGAGGGAAAAAGCAGCCAATGGGCCGAGTTGAAGGCCGTGCACATGGTGATAAAACATGCGGGTGTGTCAGGAGCATATATCTACTCTGACTCCTGGTCAGTGGTTAATGGGTTAACCACATGGATGCCTACATGGCAGTCCAATCAATGGCGGATTCAAAAGAAAGAGGTGTGGGGTAAAGAGTTGTGGGAGGAAATCTGGCAAAAGGTCCAAGGGGTCACTATCCATGTCACCCATGTTGATGCCCATACCCAAAATATGGACTCAGAAGCCCTCCACAACCGTTATATTGATGGAGTGGTCAGAGCAATGTCAGTGGAAAGGCAATCCACTGTGGATTTGGCCCGGTGGGCCCATGAAAAGAGTGGACATTGGGGAATTCAAGCTACCACCCAATGGGCCAGGGATAGAGGCATTGATTTAAAAACTGATGATGTAAAGACAGCCATTGAACAGTGTGAGGCCTGTCAGCATCACAGAAGAGGTGTCCCACAACATCTCACTGGACATATACAAAGGGGAAAGAGTCCAGGACAAATCTGGCAAATGGATTTTATTGGTCCTCTTCCAGAGTCACAATGATGTAAATATGTATGCACGGCTGTGGATACATTTTCGGGTGTGGTAGTGGCACACCCAGCCAAAGTGGCTAATCAGAAGGCCACGCTGGCCTGTGTGGAACTAATTGAAAGGTTCTATGGGCTACCTGTACAGATTCAAACTGACAACGGGACCCATTTCACCGGAAACCTGGTGAAAGATTGGGCTAAACATAATCATGTGGAATGGATCTATCACGTTCCATATCATCCCCAAGCTGCGGGTTTAATTGAGAGAATGAATGGGTTGTTGAAAGCCACCTTGAAAAAAGGAGGGATAAACAATAGTTTGGAAGGGTGGAAAAAACACTTACCACAAGCGCTGAAACAGCTAAACAATAGACCCATTGCACCTGGTACAACACCACTGAACCGAATGATCACTGTCAATCTTGAACATTCTGAAGGACAAATTATTAAAATGTGGAAGATTAACCCAGAAGCAACACTACCAGTGCGAGCGACAAAGGGCTCGGCTGGATTAGATTTAAGAGCTATGGAAACCCTCACCTTAGTACCAGGAACACCTACTGTGGTAAAAACAGGGCTAGGGTTGCAATGTCCGAATGGAATGTATGGTCACATATTGCCAAAGTCTGGATTATCCCTAAAAGGTTTGACGACTCTGGCAGGTGTGATTGACAGTGATTATCAAGGGGAATTGGGAGTGGTGTGCTACGTACTGGGATCAGAGCCCATAACCCTGAATAAGGGGGATAAAGTGGCCCAATTGGTCATTAAACCATGTCTAATGACTGACCCTGAAGAGATTGCTAAGCCGGCTGTGATGACGCAAAGGGGCGAAAAAGGCTTTGGTTCCACAGATAAATCTGGGGCCAAAGTATGGGTGAGGCAAGAAAATGGCCCTCCCCGCCCGGCTGAGATCATAGCTCAAGGGACGGATCAGGTGGTGACCATTTTGTATCCAGGAGAGGAAACCTGGATAAATGTACCAGTATCAAAATGTTATCTAAGGGAGAACTAATTCTGTGTTTTCTCTTCTCCTAAGTATGTGCTTGCTTTGCAGGAATGTTCGGGTGGAGACTGGTGATTGGACACCCGCCACGTCATGGGTCTTCTTCAACACCCCCACAAGCACCGAGGACATGGCTATGTCGTCTGCTGGGACATGTGCCGCCCTGCCCTCGTTGTGATCCTGTGGATGAGCATCGCCGGTTGCTGGATCCAGATCCACGCCACACCAGGCCAAGAAATGTTTGAAGTGGACCAATCTGTTTCGTTGGAGTGGAGGGAAAGTCGAATCGGTGCCAATCGGAGTCAAGACGGTTTCTATTGTTTATCAAACCAAAAGTGCAAGATACTGAACTTAACCAGCCACTGTCCTATCTACATATGCCCCAAATGTGTCAAAAATCAATATAATGTGCCTGCGGTGGAGAAGAGGTGCATGCTGAACTTAACTGCCAATGTAACCATATGCGTGGCCAAAGCGACTAATGATTCACTGAAATGTGATACTACCTTAAATGGTACAAAGCTATCCATCAATATAACAGGAGATAAGGAAGTGTATTTGATGAATGGAACAGTCATAAAGGGGCGACAAATCCCCTGTGTGTACCCTATTGTAGTGGTCGACAAAAACCCGAAGCATATATCCCCAACGAACTTGGCACCCATACTATCGACCTGTACAACGGTGGCCACACAAACCAGCCATGTCACCGTCAATTTGATGGTAAGGATACCACCCATTCCCAAATGTTCAACCAAGAAGAAGAGAGCATGGTATGACACATTGCTGGGAGGATTTGGCACAGTTTTGGGAATCTCCAACACCATTAACAACGAGGTAACCAGATCAGTGTTGGCAGATACTGGACATCAAACGTCTTTAGGCATTCAACAAGTTAGGTTTTGGATGCCTACGGTGGTGGGGCCTCAAATGGAGGCCGCCAATCTGTTTCAAAAACGTCTGAATCGGGATTTGACCATGTGGAATGCTACGAGTGAATTGATGACGAACATCACTCGCGCTTTCAATTGGACTGTGTGCAATATGCAAGTTTTGGATATCCGCACGCAGTTGGAACGTTTCACTCGCATTGTCACTACCAATCACGCTCGACAATGGCGAGAAGTGTGGAACATCACTGAAGAATGGTGGTTAATTCCGCATCCTGAAAAAACCATCTGCAATAGCACGATGTGTAGCGGGCAATGGACTCAATTAAATGTCACAAAAGCTGTTGACGTGTGCAAATATCATGTGTTACCAGTAATTACTGCCACGGCATTTTGGTTTATTCAATTAAAAGGGGGATGGTTTGATCCAGGGCAAAATAATACATATGATTTATCAGAATGTGATTTGACTGACCAAGGATATGCATGCCTAAGTCGAGAAATATATACTGAACCATGCTTAACCATGACAGAGGCACTATGTGAATGGAGAATAGAAAAACCTCGTGACATGATGTGGCAAATAGGGCCCCATACTCTATATGTAGCCACCTTAAATTTCCATCCAGTGTTGCCTAGCGTACCTTTCACTGAGTGTCTGCATGGTGTTCACATGTGGCAATGGCATAATCGGACATATCGTCTTACCAACTTTTCCAGTGAGGCTCACCTGACCGCCCTGCAATGGCGGGTGCTGGAAGTTCCATGGCAGGTGTCCCTGGATCGATTCAGAGGCGCACTGAATGGATCCACGGAGATACAAAAGCTCATTGGTGATCATATGTCTAATGTGCGTGCTGCAGTGATATCCACTGTGGTGGCCCAAGGAAAGGTATTGCATGCAGCTCATCAGATAGAGCAAGTTTCTGCTCATCACTGGTGGGATATATTCTCAGGCATGTCAGTCACTGCTCGCAAAACACTGGTGCCTCCCCTAGCTATATTAATTGCTGTTCTATCTGTCTTAACAATATGCAATTTCAGTGCTTTCTGCTATATTAGAAGAGTAAAACAAATTCTAAGTAGAAGAATATATAATTCTCTAGCAATATGAAAATCACAGTCATTTTTCGAGATGGAGGGTATGGTACCATATCTTGCAAAGTAGAGGTGAGTGCTGACCCTCCTGGTCACTGGATATGTTATGATTATGCCGTGGGCTTGAGTAATGAATGGAGTTACTACAATAGACAATTTACTACGAGAAATGAACTATTGTGGCATGTTGTAACATGCATTTGGGACATCAATTGGGTGGAATTATCTCACCATAATCAGGTCGGCATACCTTATGAGGATGAAAGTATTCCCCAAGAAGACAGTAATTACCCAATGTTCTTCACCAACTGATAGAACAAATAAGGTCAAAGGGTGGAAAATGTGATATAAATATTTTTAATGTGTGCCCTGATTTGTTTTTCAGTTGGGGAAGAAAGCACTTAGTTGGGGAAGAAAGCAATTATCTTTACCAACTGATCACAAATAAGGTCAAAGGGTGGAATGTAATATAAATGTGTTTTTAATGTGTGCCCTGATTTGTTTCTCAGTAGTTTTTATGTTTTAACAATCCAGTTCTCTTCCCATGATGAATTTATCTTAAGGCACACCGTGACCTGGACAATATGACCTGTTTCTAGAAACTGTTTTCCTTAGCACAGCAAGTTTCTCACTCCTTAAATCACTGTTGCATGCTTATGAAACAAAGGCGTGACCTTTATTCCTCATGTGTGTGTGTGAAATGTAGCAGGTGTTCGTGTATGTTTTGGGAGCCGGGCAGAGGGAATCGTCTGGGAGCAGGAATTGGCCCTTCCTGCTCCCCACGCGATTCTATGATGGGAGGGGGGCTTGCTCGGAACAGAGATGGCCACTCTGTTCTGTACCTAGCCTTCCTTTAAAAACAAGGGCTTTTCCTTAATACGGTGAGTCTGCCGTGAGTTTTGCGCAAGACGTCCGGCTAAGGGAAATCACGCTCTTCCTGGCTGTCGGCTCCCGGTCACCTGTATCAAACGGTAAGAGCTTGTGAAATGACATGAAATGCATTGATCCTTGTGTGAAGGAAATGTGTGACATGCAATGATTTCTCTTTTGTGTATGAAGATATGATCTGTGGGGAATAAAGAGATACAGTTTATTCTAGCAGCCGTGTCTCAGTGTGAATTGTCTTGTCTCAGTGTGAATCACTTTCTATATGTGCCGACTCCTCACGAACCTGTCTAAATATTTTCATAAAACAGACGCAGAGACTTGCCCGCCCGCGGAACAACGGAGCGCAAGTGGTTAATATTGGCAATTAAAAAGCTCTAACAAAAAAAATGGATGTTGAAAGACTGTCCTACACCTGAAGATTGGATTAACGTGATTCAGGACATTTATTCAATGGAAAAGTTGACATTTGCACTGAGACAGGACATGGATGGGTTCTTGAACCTTTGGCAACCATGGAAGCATATGTGTTTTCCATCAGATCTAATCTTTGACAAATACCATTTCAATAATGGCACCTCTCTTTGTTCCAACGCTACTCAGATGCCCTTTTATTTTTCTGCTCTTTTGTTTTTTTTTGTTTTGTTTTGTTCTTTTTTTTAATTTCTCTTTTTCTTTCACTTAAAGGGTGTTGTAATAATTTTTTTCCAATGTTGTCAAAAAACAAAAAAAGGGGGAATATGTGATGAAAATATAAACAATGCAATGCTGTATTGACATGTATACCCTTTATAAAAACTTAAAAAAAAAAAGTAAATTTTGCATTTCATTTGTAACTCAAAGTCCCAGATTCTGGAGAAACTGGAGAGGCACAGAATCTACTTAAGTTGCTTGAGGTTTAGTGTGACATTTCCAGAGTCAATGATGACTTGAAGAACCACATCATCTGCTGGTGTTGGTCCACTGTGTTTGATCAAGACCAAAGTCAGCGCAGTCATCTACAAGGAAATTTCAGAGCACATCAAGCTTCATGACACCCCAGCAGTGCCACAGGCTGGTCACCTCCATGCCACGCCACATTGATACAGTAATTAATCCAAAATTTGCCCCGACCAAGTGTTGAGTGTGTTCATGAACATAATTTTCGTTTTGCCAATTTTATCAATTTTCTAAATGACTGGAGATAAAACAATTGACTGCTCTTATTTTTCTGTGCAGGTGAAATCCAGTTTCCTAGATGTCAGCGACGAGGCAGAGCTTTGCCCAGGTCTGGGGTAGATTGCTGCAATGATTGTTCAGTGTTTCCTGTGGTTAAAACACTTTGGCGTGGTGGCAACCTGTTTTTTTTTTTTGGGGGGGGGGGGGTGGTTGAACATCAACCATGTGTAAAAATGAGAAAACATATGACAGTGGAAGGCAAAACAGCATTCAAACAACATACCTTGGTACACAGGTTCACCTTGAACCTTTGACCTCTTACTGTGGGTTTGGGTTCAAACCGTTAGAGGTTATGGTTGGATTTCCTGATTCCCTCTTACTGTACAATGAGTAAAGATAGAATCATTGAAAAGATTATTTTATTATATATTCATGGATGACAGACACAGAGAGGGGAACAATTTGGTCTTGGATGCTGACTTTTTTCCAATTGAATCTTTATTTCGGATAGATTAGATTAAAAAAACAAGAAAGGTACAGAACAACATACCAGAGAAAAAAATCCGACAAGGTCAAATTAATCAATAACTCCTCGGATTCTTCAGTTCAACATAAATTATCCGAAAAGGGTGATGGGTGAAGCCGCAGCTTATATTGCCCACCCATGTTCCATCTAAGAAGTCAAAAAAAGAAATAAAATAAAAGTAATTGCAAAACAAAACAAAGCTAAAACAAAATGTGACAAAACGATGCTAAGCGACAGCACAACACAGACTGGATATGATAATCCTTATGTGATTTTACATGTCACTTTGTATATACGTTTGGAGTATTTCTTTGTTTAGTTTTTGTTTAAATTGTCCAAGCATTGTACATGATTTGAATTCAGGTCCAAAAGTGTTCCACAGTCTGACTCCCTGCACTGAGACACAGTGTTGCTTGGTAGTAGTTCTCACTGAAAATTGTTGAAATATACATGCTCCTCTGAAATGATATTGTTTCTCCCTTATTGGGAATTTCTGTAAGGGGTCAGAATGACAGTATCAGTTTTCTGAATAACTGGAGTTGACACATAATTAACTGCTCTTATTTTTCTCTACAGGTGGCGTGAAGGTCAGCAAAGAAGATTGAGAATTTGAGTGTTTCTTAGATATCAGCGACCTGGCATCCGCACAGACTTCAGAAGCAACCCGCCCGCGTGACCATTCCAGTTGCAGTTAAATTATTGTTCTGTTGTTGCTCTGCAAAATTATGGTCAAAAGTGTTAATTGTATAAGGAAGAAAAGGCAATATTTTATCACAATCTGTTTCAAATGTATAAAAAAAACCCAGTAATTTTATTTAAAAATTAGACAAAAATTAGTCATAAAATAATCCACAAATTTATAAACTTTATGTACAAGAACAGTCAATTTTACAAGAGGAAATTACAAATTTGAAGAAAATGGTTTCAAATTTATATAAATATACAGCGAAAACTAGAAAATGACAAGAAAATTGTTATAAATATTGGAGAAGAACCTCAAACGTTCAAGACTGAAGTCATTACTCAAGCTTTTAAGTAGGTGCTTTTTGCATCCTTAGCTCTCCTAGAAATTTTTGTTTGATATGTGTGTGTAATGGAATGTGTAGTTATAAAAAGAGGTTCCTACTCACATGTGGTGATTTAAAAGAAAACAAAAGAAAATAATCATTGTGCAATGTTTGTTAATGTTATCAATCTTTTCATTTGGCAAAATCAGTCAAAGTTGGTCCAAATGTTGTCCTATGAATTGCTATCACTTAGTGGTGTACTCACTTTTGTTGCCAGCAGGTTAGACATTAATGGCTGTATGTTGAGTAATTTTGAGAGGACAACAGATTTCCACTGTTGTACAAGCTGTACACTGACTACTTTACATAAAATCAAAGTGTCATATCTTCAGTGTTGTCCCATGAAAAGATATAATAAAATATTTTTAAAAATGTGAGGGGTGTACTCACTTTTGTGAGATATTGTATATTGGAAGATGGTGAACTGTAAACAGTTTTTGTAGAAATATTTATTGAACTGTTTTTTCCATGAATGATATGTCCAGTGGGAGGTGCTTGTTCATGAAAATGGGGTTGCTGTGAGGCTGAGGAGTCTGAACTTTGCTGCAGCAGATTCTGGTTCAGATTCTGGATTCTGCTGTTCGTAAATGAGACAGAGGCATGTTTTCTCCCATTTTGAAGGAGTTGTTAGAGGACTCCATTTTAAAGAGACAAAGATCTTTAATACACTCATTCAGACTCATAGTTCTTGGAGCAGCTGTTAGTCTCTGGATCTGCACATCACTGATAGGTAAGTGTTACCATGGTGAAGGTTGACTCCTCGCCATGGGACATCGGAAATATATATCAAAAATTCATCGGAAATAAATATTCTCAATTTCTAGAGCTTAAGCTATTCAGAGTTTAAAAGTTAATTTAAAAATTATTAATTTCTACATGAGAGGAGAACATACAATTTTTCTTGGTAGGGGTCTTTCAAGGTCCATTTTTTTTATCTGCAATTGTGCAACTACAGAGAGCCGGTTAGTTACTAGTGGGTGTGCAATTTTTGCCTCAAATGTGTGGCTGTTATGTACATACAGTGGGGTAAAAAAGTATTTAGTCAGCCAACAAATGTGCAAGTTCTCACACTTAAAAGATGAGAGAGGTCTCCAATTTTCATCATAGGTATACCTCAACTATGAGAGACAAAATAAGAAAAAAAAAAGAAAACCAGAAAATCACATTGAAGATTTTTTAATTAATTAATTAGTAAATTCCTCGGTAAATTAAGTATTTGGTCAATAACAAAAGTTCATCTCAATACTTTGTTATATACCCTTTGTTGGCAATGGCAGAGGTCAAACTTTTTCTGGAGGATCTCCTCTAGAGCAGTGATGTTTTGGGGCTGTCGCTGGGCAACACAGACTTTCAACTCCCTCCAAAGATTTTCTATGGGGTTGAGATCTGGAGACTGGCTAGGCCACTCCAGGACCTTGAAATGCTTCTTACAAAGCCACTCCTTCGTTGCCCGGGCGGTGTGTTTGGGATTATTGTCATGCTGAAAGACCCAGCCACGTTTCATCTTCAATGACCTTGCTGGTGGAAGGAAGTTTTCACTCAAAATTTCACAATACATGGCCCCATTCATTCTTTCCTTTACACGGATCAGTCATCCTGGTCCCTTTGCAGAAAAACAGCCCCAAGTATGATGTTTCCACCCCCATGCTTCACAGTAGGTATGGTGTTCTTTCTCCTCCAAACACGACAAGGTTCAGGTTACTTTATTTGTACCCGTAGGTAGATTTGTTTTGCAGTCTGGTGACATCCATATTTACAAGCCACTAATTACATTCAACATAGACACAAACACAGGCACACATCTTACAAAATAGGTAAATATAAAATATGTACAATATAATTTTTATAGCTTGTTAAACTCTTTGACAGCAGCAGGGACAAAGCTGTTTTTGTAGCGCTGGGTTTTGCTTTTTGGGACAGCAAACCTCCGTCTGGAGGGAAGAAGCTGAAAGTTGCAGTGCAAAGGGTGGGAATCATCATTTAAAATCGAGTCGGCCATCCTCTGTACTTGTCTGGTGTACAGGGATGTCAGGCTCAGCTGTGACTCACCAAGCAAACGACTGGACCATCTAACTACCTGATCCAAGGATTTCCTCTGTTTCAGTTTTATCTGACCAAACCATGACATTAAAGAAAAGGATAAAACATTCAATAAAAGCTCGATAAAACATAGTCATTATGGATCGGTCAATTTGGAAGCGTGCAAGTTTCCTCAAACAATGCAAATGTTGCTGACCCTTTTTGCACACCCTTTCACAGTTCACTTCAAAGTTTAATTTACTATCAATAATCGTCCCAAGATATTTGTACGATTGTACACATTCGGTGGTCTGGCCTTTTAGTATGGTGACTTTGTGCCTGTGAGTTTTCCTCCTAAAGTCAATAATCATATCTTTCGTTTTTGTTGTATTCAGCTGCAGGTAGGAATCCTCACACCAGTGAACAAAGTCATCAACTACTGGGCCGTGGCCACTCTCACCATCCTGGAGGAGACTGACAATGACTGAGTCATCAGCATACTTTATAATGTGTCTGTTGTCATGTCTGCTCCGACACATGTTTGTGTACAGGATGAAGAGTAGTGGTGACAACACACACCCCTGAGGAGAGCCAGTAGAAGAGCACTTTTGGTCAGACAATGTGCCATTGACCCTTACTCTCTGCGTCCTGTTGGTTAAGAAATCCAGAATCCAACCCACCAGATTATTGCTCAGATCAAATTGTTGCAGGAGCCTTTCAACTAAAATATGAGGTTGGATTGTATTAAAGGCAGAAGAAAAGTCCACAAATAAAAGCCTGGCATGTGTCCCATTAAAATCCAGATGTTTAAAAAGCATGTTAAACAGAGTGACAGTGGCATCCTCCACTCCTCTGTGAGGCCTATAGGCAAACTGCAGAGGATCCAATGCATGTTCAGTCTGCCTTAGGACCTCACATCTGACCAGTTTTTCAAAAATTTTCATTAAAATTGAAGTTAAAGCAACTGGTCTAAAGTCATTTACCGTTTTAGGACAGCTGGATTTTGGAACGGGAACAACCACGGCATCTTTCCAGATCTTAGGCACATGTTGTGTCTGTAAGGACTTATTGAAAATGTAATGAAATATAGGACTCAGTTCATGTGCACAGGACTTTACCAGGCGCCCACATATATTATCAGGGCCCTGACTTTTGTTCACTTTTACAGCGCAGAACTCCCTTTTAACATCCTGCATCTCAATATTAAAGTGCTGATTGTCTTTGAGTTTGTTTCAAATCTTAGGTTTCTGTGCTAAAATCAAAGGAGTCAAAATGACCATAAAAACAATTAAGAGCATTAGCCAGCTCTGTGTCTGAACTAAAACCATCTAAAAACACACGATTACTGCGCTCTGTGCTCTGAAGGCCTGCAATAGTTTTCATACTGGCCCAGGCTGAACCAAGTTTATTTGCTGCCGTCTTGCTTTCCAACTCTGATTTATAATTCTGTTTTGCTCTTAAAATTTCGGCCTTCAGCTCCTTAGTGGCAACCTGTAGCTCAGAAACAGACCCCTGTTTAAAGGCAAGTGCTTTCCTCTGTAAGCAGGATTTAACTGATTTAGTAACCCATGGTTTGTTGTTGGGGTATATTTTGACACGTTTACGTGGAACAATCTTATTTTGACAGTAAGCCATGTATGAGCATGTGAGCTCAGCCAGAGAGTCCAAATCATCCCCGCAGGCCATTATGAACATCTTCCAGTCTGTACAGTCAAAGCATTCCTGGAGGCTGTGCTCTGAATCCTCTGTCCACACATCAATGTCTCTCGTCTCCACCTTGCCTCTTCTGAGAGCAGTTTTATATGTGGGCAGCAAATGTACACAGTTGTGATCTGAGGATCCTAAAGGAGGAAGTGGGAGTGATTTATAGGCCCTCTCTATGGATCCATAGCACAGGTCCAATGTCTTTTTCCGCCTGGTTGGGCAGGAGACATACTGATGAAAGTTTTTAAGTGTCTTCTTTAAAGAAACATGGTTAAAATCCCCAAGAATGAAGTTTGGCGCCTCTGGAGAAATTGACTGCAGCCGCTGCACCACATCAGAGATGGTGCTGGAGGCGGAGTCAGCGTCTGCCCTCGGATGAATATACACAACTGTGATAAAAAGTTGGGGAAACTCACGAGGCAAATAAAAGGGGCGTAGTGACACAGACAGCAGCTCTACATCGGGTGTACAGATGCACTCTCTGACCGTGACAGATGTGCAGTACTGCTTATTAATGTATAAACATACTCCGCCCCCCGACGCTTCCCCGTTACCTCTTCCTGCCGATCCGAGCGCGGCGGGGCTCCAAAGCCGTCAATCCACAGGTCTGCATCTCGATCATGCGCAGTAAGCCAAGATTCAGTGAAAGCCATGACGCAGCAGTTCTTAAAATCCTTCTGGTAACGTACATTGCCTTGAATTTCATCCACCTTGTTTCTCACAGACTGTGCATTCCCCAAAATTATCAAAGTAAGAGGAATGTTACCAAACTGACGTCTCCTAAGGCGCAATTTCACACCTCCATGTCTTCCACGCTTCCTTCTGCCGCCTCTCTTTTCACCGCTGTGTCTGTCTCTCAAAATAAAGTCCGGCAGTTGCAGTTTGGGCTCAATCAGAGACGCTGCATCAGCTGTGTTTAAGCGTAGCAACACGTCCCTGGAATATTGTATTCTGCCCGCTATTCTGCTCGCCATGGAGCCGAACGCGTTTACCTCAGAGACAAAGAGCCACAGCACAGATAGCAGCAGTGCGAGAGAGGAGAGGAAATCCATGTTGTAGATACCAGGGAGCTCTTCGCCATATATTCCACAAACGCTCCAGGGCAGAAACGACACAGAGGATTTTCTAAAAACGTAAAAAAGTACAAAAAACACACACACGCACTATATCACCAGCTGCTGGTTGCTGCGTGCGCATGCGCCAAGTTGAGTTTTTACCATAAAGTTCTATTTTGGTTTCATCTGACCATATGACATTCTCCCAATTCTCTTCTGGATCATCCAAATGCTCTCTAGCAAACTTCAGACGGTCCTGGACATGTACTGGCTTGAGCAGGGGGACACCGTCTGGCACTGCAGGATTTGAGTCCCTGGCGGCGTAGTGTGTTTCTGATGTAACCTTTGTTACTTTGGTCCCAGCTCTCTGCAGGTCATTCACTAGGTCCCCCTATGTGGTTCTGGGATTTTTGCTCACCGTTCTCGTGATAATTTTGACCCCATGGGGTGAGATCTTGCGTGGAGCCCCAGATCGAGGGAGATTATCAGTGGTCTTGTATGTCTTCCATTTTCTAATAATTGCTCCCACAGTTGATTTCTTCATACCAAGCTGCTTACCTATTGCAGATTCAGTCTTCCCAGCCTGGTGCAGGTCTACAATTTTGTTTCTGGCATCCTTTGACAGCTCTTTGGTCTTGGCCATAGTGGAGTTTGGAGTCTGACTGTTTGAGGTTGTGGACAGGTGTCTTTTATACTGATAACGAATTCAAACAGGTGCCATTAATATAGGTAACGAGTGGAGGACATAGGAGCCTCTTAAAGAAGTTACAGGTCTGTGAGAGCCAGAAATCTTGCTTGTTTGTAGGTGACCAAATACTTATTTTACTGAGGAATTTACCAATTAATTCATTAAAAATCTTTCAATGTGATTTTCTGGAATTTTTTTTCCCCCCATTTTGTCTCATAGTTGAGCTCTATGATGAAAATTGGAGACCTCTCTCATCTTTTAAGTGGGAGAACTTGCACAATTGGTAGCTGACTAAATACTTTTTTGCCCCACTGTACATGTTGCAGCCCTATACAGAACTAACAGAAGAGCATCACCTTGACTTACGTTCCACATTTGGTGACCCTTGGACTTCCCCAAGCCTCCAAAGTATAAAACATCTTGAATGGCAATGAATGGGTTTCCATGGCATCTGTGCTTATCACAGGACAAAAGTGACTTCCAGTGAGTGTAGTCTAATGCCCTCTGAGAAACCACTTAAATCTTCCAGTCATTCTTACTACTGGTCTTTGTGCAAAATTTGATACAATTTTGTGCAGTAACTCATGTTAGCAGTAGGTGGTGGTGTGACAATATTGTAAATATTGATAAACAGATGTGTTCAGAGTGAGATTAGTATGATTTGTGCAATGTTTGGTTCAAATCAGACAAGGATTGTCTTAGCTGTAACTGTCATGTTTTGCATGGCAAGGAAGCCATTGAAGCATGCCGGTCGCCATGGAAACAGTTCTGTACTAAGGTACATCTCAAAAAATTTGAATATCATGAAAAAGTTCCATATATTTTTTCACTCATTTCAGAAAGTCAAACCCATATATAGTGCGATGGACTGGCGAGCTGTAAAGGGCGTAACCTGCCTCTTTCTCATAGATGCTGGGATAGGTTCCAGTCCCCTCCCCCTTCCGACCAGAAAAGGATTAAGCTGAAGAAGAGGGATGGATGGATGGAAACCTATATTATATAGATTCATTACACAGAGAGTGATATATTTCAAGAGTTTCTTTATTTTAATTTTGATGATTATGGCTTACAGCCCATGAAAACCCCAGTTTCAGTTTCTCAAGAAATTAGAATTTTACATACAATTAATTAAAAAAAAAGTTTTTAAATAGAAATGTTTGCCGACTGAAAAGTATGTCCATGGAGACTTTCAGTACTTGGTGGGGGTTCCTTTTGAATTAATTACCATATCAATGTTGCGTGACATGGAGGTGTGTCACGAAGGTCCAGGTTGCTTTGATAGTGACCTTCAGCTCGTCTGCATTGTTGGGTGTTGTGTCTCTCATCTTCCTCTTGACAATACTCCATAGATTGTCTATGGGGTTGAGGTCAGGAGAGTTTGCTGGACAATCAAACACAGTGTTGCCATGATCATTAAACCAGGTTTTGATACTTGTTGCAGTGTGTGTGTGGGGGGGGGGGGGGGGGGGCAAGTCCTGCTTGAAAATGAAATGAGCTTCTCCATAGGGAAGCAGAGGGAAGCATGAAGTGCTGTAAAATTTCCTGGTAGACGACTGCGCTGACTTTGGTCTTGATCAAACACAGTGGACAAACACCAGCAGATTACACGCGTTCTTCAAATCATCACTGACTGTGGAAACTTGACACTTAACCTCAAGCAACTTAGCTTTGGATGGACAATAGAGAATAAAGTCAGGGAGCTAAGGGTTGCCGATAAAGCAGTATGTCCAACATTCCCTCTTTCTGCAGAACCACCATGGTATCTGGAAGAAGTAAAGGTGGATTTCAGACTTTTAACAAATGACATAAGAGGGAGGATACACAAGAATGAGGTCAATAACTATTTAGACGGTAACTATCGTGACTTTATAAAGATTTATACTAGCTATTTATGCTAGCCTCATCGAATCGTTTCACACCATCATGCAGGGGATAGTGCAGCACAACGGCAACGTCTCAGAGCCATTCAACATACGCAGCGGAGTGAAACAGGGCTGTGTACTTGCGCCGACCGTCTGGGATTTTCTTTGCTATGCTCCTGAGGCATGCCTTCAGCACAGCAACAGAGGGAATCTACCTGCACACAAGATCTGACAGCAGGCTTTTCAACCTCGCCCGCCTGAAAGCCAGAACCAAAGTACACAAGGCTCTAACCAGAGACATGCTGTTCGCAGACGATGCTGCAGTCGCAACCCACACACAGCAGGAGCTTCAGACCCTGATGGACCGCTTCTCCCAGGCATGCAAGGACTTTGGGCTTACCATCAGCCTGAAGAAGACTAACGTCTTGGCGCAAGGCACGGAAGCACCACCAACCATCACCATCGACGACTACGAGCTGGAGGTCGTGAATCAGTTCACGTACCTGGGGTCCACAATCAACAACAACCTCTCCCTTGATACAGAGATCGACAAGAGGATTGGAAAATCAGCCTTCACACTCACTCGCCTCACCACACGAGTGTGGGAGAATCCTAAACTCTCTGTCAAGACGAAGATGGCAGTGTACAACGCCTGCGTCATCAGCACGCTGCTCTGTGGGAGTGAGACGTGGACAACATACGCCCGGCAGGAAAAGAGACAACTCCTTCCACTTGCACTGCATTCGCCACATCCTGGACATATCCTGGCAGGACAAAGTGCCCAACACAGAAGTTCTGTCCCACGCCGGCCTTCCCTCCATGTTCACTCTACTCAGGCAGTGCAGGCTCCGCTGGCTAGGCCACGTTCACCGTATGGAGGATGGGAGAATCCCCAAAGACGTCCTCTATGGAGAACTGGCGACTGGCAGGAGAGATGTTGGCCGCCAACAGCTGCGCTTTAGAGACATCTGCAAGAGAGACATGAAGGCCCTGGAGATCAACACAGAGCGCTGGGAGGACCTTGCAACGGACCGCTCCAAATGGAGAGGCACCCTGACCAGACAGCTCAAGGTGGGTGAAAAGAGACTGACTGCTGCAGCAAATGAAAAAAGGACCCGCAGGAAGAACCGCCACAGACCCAGCAGCACGGAGACCACCCACAAGTGCGACCTGTGTGACAGGGACTGCCATTCACGCATTGGCCTGTTCAGCCACAGGCGGTGCTGTTCCAGCAGAGTAGACGTTTAGGATTCTCTTCCATGGTCATCATAGACTGACGGAGGCTGACGATCCTGACTTTATAAAGATTTATATGGATGCATCTAAATCAATAAAGAACATTGTGGGAATAGCATTCATCATTCCAGAATTAGATGCCATGAAGAAGAAAAGGGTTAGTGATGACTTGGCTGTGTATACAGAGAAAGCCATTGAAGCACACCAGTCGCCATGGAAACAGTTCTGTACTATGTACATGTACTGTCAATGAGCCCTAGTCATTCCTTCATGTTTTGTTTTTTTTTCTGCTGGTGAGAGAAAAAGAAAAAAAAAGTTTTCAGCAATTCTTCTTTTTAACAATAGGGGCGCTAAAATTTTTGTTTGTTATTTTTATGTAGACACATTTGGTGCCGGACTAATATCGATTGTAGAAAATTTGGTGGAAATTGTACCAAGTTTGTCCAATGTACAAGTGTCCGTTATTGAAAGGCAAGGAGTGGGTTTCCATGGCAACTGTGCTTATCGCAGGACAAAAGTGACGTCCACTGAGTGTAGTCCAATGCACTCTGAGAAACCACTGAAAATTTCTTGTCATTGTGAGTACTGGTGTTTCAGCAAAATTTGAAACAATTTTTTGCAGTACCTAATGTCAGCAGTAGGTGCAGGTGTTACAGTATTTTGAATATTGATATGCAGACATGTTCAGATTGGGATCGGTATGATTTGTGCAAAGTTTGGCCAAAATCAGACGAGGATTGTCTGGGCTGTAACTGTCATGTTTTGCATGGCGAGAAAGCCATTGAAGAACACCGGTTGCCATGGAAACAGTTTTGTACTATGTACATGTACTATCAATGAGCCCAAGTAATTCCTTCATGTAATTTTGTTAAGCTGGTGAGAGAAAAATAAAGAAAACAGTTGTCAGTAATTCTTCCTTTAATCATAAGAATAATCCCAGGTTTCTTTTCAGCACTGTAGCCAGGTTCACAAAGAGTCAGGACTCTGTCAATCCTAGCATTCCCTTAGAGCTTACTAGTCAGGACTTTATGAACTTTTTCAATAATAAAATTTCATCCATCAGAGATAAAATCAATCAGATTCTTCCCACAGTTAACTTAAATACTGTAACTACTACAACCCCTTCAATTGATGTCTGTCTTGATGAGTTTACTCCAATCGACCTTTGTGAGTTAGACAAAATAGTTTCCTCATCCAAACCTTCAACTTGTCTTTTAGACCCTATTCCTACCAGGTTATTTAAAGAAGTCTTCCCACTAATTGGTAGCTTTATTCTTCATATAATCAATTCTTCATTAACTTTAGGCCATGTACCCCAGGCTTTTAAAACGGCTGTAATTAAACCCTTACTCAAAAAGCCAACGCTAGATCCAGGAGCTTTAGCTAACTATAGACCAATCTCTAATCTCCCTTTCATTTCAAAAATCTTAGAAAGAGTTGTTGCTACGCAATTATTTGACCACCTGCAGGGAAATGGTTTACTTGAAGAGTTTCAATCTGGGTTTAGAATCCATCATAGTACTGAAACAGCTTTAGCGAAGGTCAACAACGACCTCCTCATCGCATCTGATAATGGACTGGTTTCTGTACTTGTCCTTTTAGACCTTAGTGCAGCTTTTGATACGATCAATCATAATATTCTACTTGATAGATTAGAACACTATGTTGGACTTAATGGAACTTCGTTGCAGTGGTTTAGATCTTATTTGTCTGATAGGTTCCAGTTTGTTCATGTAAATAATGAGTTTTCTTTCAGCTCAAAGCTTAGTCATGAAGTTCCACAGGGATCTGTGCTAGGCCCTACTCTTTTTAGTTTATATATGCTTCCATTAGGCAACATTATTAGAAAGCACTGTATACATTTTCATTGTTATGCAGATGACACACAGTTATACCTGTCAATGAAGCCAGATGATAGTAATCAATTAGCCAAGTTGGAAGCCTGTCTTAAGGAAATCAAAGCTTGGATGACTTGTAATTTCCTGCTATTAAATTCAGATAAGACTGAAGTCATTCTTGTTGGTCCAAAAAACCTTAGAAACACCTTTCCGAATCAAACTTTCAGTTTGGATGTTGTTACTCTTTCTCTTAATAGCTCTGTGAGGAACCTTGGAATTATTTTTGATCAAGATCTGTCCTTCAATTCACATATTATATTTGTTTCTAAGACTGCCTTCTATCATTTGCGTAATATTGCCAATATTAGGAGCATCTTGTCTCAGAGTGATGCTGAGAAACTGATCCACGCTTTTGTTAGCTCAAGATTAGATTATTGTAATTCTTTATTATCAGGCTGTCCTAAAACATCTTTAAAAAGTCTTCAGCTGATCCAAAATGCTGCAGCAAGAGTTTCAACAGGTACTAGAAAGAGAGATCATATCTCTCCGGTTCTGGCCTCCCTTCATTGGCTTCCCATAGAGTTTAGAATTAAGTTTAAAATCCTTCTTACTTACAAAGCTCTAAACAATCAGGCTCCTTTTTATTTAAAAGATCTGATTCTACCACATTATCCTAAGAGAGCACTATGCTCCCAAAATGCAGGATTACTTGTAATACCTAGAATCTCCAAAAGTACAATGGGAGGCAGAGCCTTCAGTTATCAAGCTCCTCTCCTGTGGAACCAGCTGCCAATCTGGATTCGGGAGTCAGACTCGATCTCTGTTTTTAAGAATAGGGCTAAAACCTAAATTTTTGATATAGCCTACAATTAGGGAGGGATCATGTGTTTCTGAACCCTCCCTTAGTTATGCTGCTAATAGGTTTAGTTAGCCGGGGGACCTCCAATAATGCACTGGGCCTCACTCCTTTCTTCACTCTCAATGAAATATTTATTTTTGCTGGTCATTAACATCTGTTTGTTCTCTCCCATAGATTGAGTCCCCATCATGCTGTTTGCTCTCTACATGTCTGTTCTTTTCATCTTCTCTATCCCCTCACCCCCCAGCCAGTCGCAGCAGTTGACTGCCCCTCCCTGAGCCTGGTTCTGCTGGAGGTTTCTTCCTGTTAAAAGGGAGTTTTTCCTCTCCACCGTCGCCAAGTGCTTGCTCACAGGGGATCGCCTTATTGCTGGGGTCTTTCTGCAACTGTGGTGGTTCCCCCTACAGTTGATAGTGCTATGAGATGACTGTTGTTGTGAAATGGCGCTATATAAATAAAGTTGAATTGAATTGAATTGAATTGAACATGTTCAGAGTGGGATCGGTATGATTTGTGCAGTTTGGCCAAAATCAGAAGAGGATTGTCTGGGCTTTAACTGTCATGTTTTGCATGGTGAGAAAGCCATTGAAGAACGCCGGTTGCCATGGAAACAGTTTTGTACTATGTACATGTACTATCAATGAGCCCAAGTAATTCCTTCGTGTAATTTTGTTAAGCTGGTGAGAGAAAAATAAAGAAAACAGTTGTCAGTAATTCTTCCTTTAATCATTAGGGGGTGCTATGACTTTTGTTTATTATTTGTATATAGATGAGTTTGGGGAAGGGAGAATATTGATTGTATAAAATTTGGTGCAAATCATACAAAGTTTGTCCAATTTACAAGGGTCCAATGTTGTTACCATTAGGCGGTGCTAAAACTTTTGTTATCTTATATAGGAGTGTTCAGGGTGGGACTATTATCCATTGTCGAAAATTTGGTGAAAATCAGACAAAGTTTGTCCAAGATACAACTTTCCGAAATTTCATGGTGAGTAGTCAACCGTTGCCATGGCAACACTTCCCTGTAAGTTATGTGTTGTCCACCCATATTGGACTATATATGACAGTGACCTCAACATATGTTCAAAAATTTGTAACTCCCAAGACCTTCTCACCCCTCCCCATAAGCTCATAGATTGAATGGTGAGGAGGGCGTGTCCATGGTAACACGTTTGATGTCATGCTAACGTTGATGTTCAGTTATGATCATCGCTTGGTTCTGATGAATCTCAGAAAATTTCACGTCATTCTGGCCTGCGGCACGAGAGCAATAAATAAAATAGTTTTCAGCAATTCTTTCGTTAACCACTATGTGGCGCTAAAACTTTTGTCAGGTATTTTGATGTAGTTGCGTTCAGGGCGGGACTATTTTCCATCATGGAAAGTTTTGTGGACATCGGACAAGTTTTGCCCGATTTACAGGTTATTGAATTTGTAAGGGGAGGAGTCAAAATTCGCCATGGCAACACTTCCTTGTCAGTTATGCGTTGTACACCATATAGAACTATATGTGACAGTCACCTCAACCTATGTTTCAGATTTCATGACTCCAGGACCTTCCCACCCCTCCCCATAAGCTCACGGATTGAATGGTGAGGAGGGCGTGTCCATTGTAACAAGCTTGATGTCGTTCTAACTTTGATGTTCAATTATGATCATCACTGTGTTCTGATGAATATCAGAAAATTTCACGTCATTCTGGCCAGTGGCGCGTGAGTAATAAAATAGTTTTCAGCAATTCTTTCATTAACCACTATGTGCCGCTAAAAGTTTTGTCAGGTATTTTGATGTAGTTGCATTCAGGGTGGGACTATTTTACATCATGGAAGGTTTGGTGGACATCGGACAAGTTTTGCCTGATTTACAGCAGGTTGAATTTGTAAGGGGAGGAGTCAAAATTCGCCATGGTGCCATGGCAACACTTCCTTGTCAGTTATGTGTTGTACACCCATATAGAACTATATGTGACAGTCACCTCAACCTATGTTCCAGATTTCATGACTCCAGGACCTTCTTACTCCTCCCCATAAGCTCACTGATTGAATGGCGAGGAGGGCGTGTCCATGGTAACATTTCATGTCATGCTAAAGTTGATGTTCAGTTATGATCATGGCTGTGGTCTAACAAATCTCAGAAAATTTCACATCATTCTGGCCAGCCGCGCGTGAGTAATAAATAAAACAGCTTTCAGCAATTCTTTTGTCAACCACTATTTGGTGCTATATTGGTTTTCAAGTATTTTGATGTCATTGCGTTTGGGGTGGGACTATTTTCCATCATGGAAAGCTTGGTGCACATCGGACAGGTTTTGCCCGAGATACAGGTGGTTGAAGTTGTAAGGGGAGGAGTCAAACTTCACCATGGCGCCCTGGGCACGCCTTTTGAGATTTTGACTTAATTTATACAATTTTTAATGGCCAATGCCTATAGATGCCGCCATGTAAAAATAAGCTCAATCAGAGCAGGTCCCTAGGACTAGTGCATTCAAATGCGAGGTGTGACTTTTTTCCGAATTGGAGGTGGGGCGACTTTGAGGCAAGATGGCGGCCTTGCTGTTGGCGGTGGGTATGGGCCACAATGATGTTTTTTTCATATCTTGGGGTGATGCATACCTCACCCAAATTTTATGTCTCTACGGCAAAGTTTATGGTTTCCAGTCTCCATTGACCTTGTACGTTTGGCCCCACCCACAAAAATGAGGGGTGGGGGGGGGCACATATGTTTTCCAGTTTATCGAATTTTTTGCCAGGTCTGAGGGGTTTGCCAAAAAAAATCGCGTTTTGGTTAACGTTCAGAGGGTGGGCTTTTGCCGACTGATGTTGTCAGTGGCTCAGGCCCTAATAAAGAAACAAAGCAGATACAATAGGGTTTTCGCCGACTGACGTTGTCAGTGGCTCAGGCCCTAATAAAGAAACGAAGCAGATACAATAGGGCTTTCGCCGACTGACATTGTCAGTGGTTCAGGCCCTAATTAAACCGGCAAGCAGGTGTAAGCAGGCCTTTGCCCCCCACGCACCTGCACTACCAAGCTCCCGTCCTAACTTGCTGTCTCGGAAAATTTCCCATTGTCACTTCAAGGGCTGCTTGAATAATAAAGTAAACCGTATGGCAAGAACTTGCTTTGAGCAGCAAGTGGTGATATAACTTTTATCAAATATTCTTATATAGGTGCATGCAGAGTTGGACTAAAGTCCATCATGGCAGTTAGTGAAAATCTGACACAGTTTGTCCAATTTACAACTGTCCAACGTATGGTGATAAGGTAAACTTGGACGTGTGTCCATTGTAACACTTATTATTTTAAGTACATGTTGCAGACCGATGCAGAACTAAAGAAGACAGTCACCTTGACTAACGTTCCACATTTGGCGACACTTGGACTTCCCCAAGCCTCCAAAGTAAAAAACATCTTGAATGGCAAGGAATGGGTTTCCATGGCAACTGTGCTCATCGCAGGACAAAAGGGATTTCCACTGAGGGTAGTCCAATGCACTCTGAGAAACCACTGAAAATGTCATGTCATTGTGACTACTGGTCTTTGCGCAAAATCTGAAACAAAGCTGTAACAGTCACGTTTTGCATGGCGAGAAAACCATTTAAGCATGCCGGTCACAATGGAAACAGTTCTGTACTATGTGCAGGTACTGTCAATGAGTTCTTGTCATTCCTTCATGTGAATGAATGAATGAATCTTTATTTATTTCGGATAGATTAAAAGTACAGATTAAAAGAAACTGAATAATATAACAAAGGGGGAAAGAAAATCCAACAAGGTCAAATTAGACAATAACTCCTCTGATTATACAGTTCAACATAAGTTATCCGAAATGGGTGATGGCTGAAGCCGCAGCTTATATTGCCCACCCATATTCCATCCAAGAATTCAAAAGAAAAACAAAACAAGAGCGATTACAATTCAGAACAAAGCTAAGACAAAATGTGACAAAAAACTAAGCTACAACACAACGCAGACTGGATATGACAATCCTTATGTGATTTTACATGTCATCTTGTATATATGTTTGGAGTATTTCTTCCTTTAGTTTTTGTTTAAATTGTCCAAGCGTTGTACATGATTTTAATTCAGGTCCAAAATCGTTCCATAATCTGACTCCTTGCACTGAAACACAGTGTTGCTTGGTGGTGGTTCTCACTGAAGGTTTTTGAAATATAAGAAAAAGTGGGTTTGTTGGTTCCCTGTAAGCAGCTTTGTTTATTATTCTAATAGCTCTCTTCTGGAGCATAAAGACTGGATATATGTTTGTTTTATATGTATTTCCCCATACTTCAATACAATATGTCATGTATGGGAGTATTAATGAATGATACAAGGTATATAGTGTGGGTTGATTCAGCAAATATTTCACTCTGTGTAGTATTGCAATTGATTTGGATATTTTACCTTTAATATAATTAATATGTGACTTCCAACACAGTTTATTATCAATTATTACTCCAAGAAATTTAGTTTCGGATACCCTTTCAATCTCTACACCATTTACACTGAGTTTAGATACTAAATTGTTGTGATGGTTGTTAAAAACTATAAATTTTGTCTTACTTAAATTGAGCGTTAATTTGTTTGAATCAAACCACAGTTTAAGCTTTCCTAATTCCTTTCCAAGTGTATCCAAAAGTTGTTCCAAATTGCTTCCACTGCATAATAGATTAGTGTCATCGGCAAACAATATTAAGTCCATTTTTTTCTGAAACTTTACATATATCATTTATATACATATTGAATAACAATGGCCCCAAAACTGAACCCTGTGGGACTCCACAAGTAACCTTCAGTAACTGTGAGTTTTTGTTACCAACGCATACATACTGATATCTGTTCTTTAAGTAACTACATAACCAGGACAGTGCTACCCCTCTAATACCACAATTTTGTAGTTTCTTTAATAATAAATTATGATCCACTGTATCAAATGCTTTTTTAAGATCCAGGAATACCCCAACTGAATACTCTTTATTTTCAATGGCAGTTGATATTTTTTCTATAAATTCCATTAGAGCAAATGCAGTTGTCCTCTTGTGTCTGAACCCATATTGCTGCTCACACAATAAATTATTCTTCAGTATGAAGTTGTCAATTCTCTCATAGAATATTTTTTCCAAGTATCTTGGAAAATTGCGGCAATAGTGAAATTGGTCTATAGTTTGAGAATTCCCCTCTGTCACCCGTCTTGTATATCGGAATTACTTTAGCTATTTTCATTGCATTGGGAAATATACCTGTTTGGAGAGACAGGTTACAGATATATGTCAGTGGTTTCACTAAGCATTCAATAATAGTTTTGACTAAGAGCATGTCAATACCATCACAGTCCGTAGATGTTTTACTTTTAAACGATTTAACAATTTCAATGACCTCTCTCTCGTCTGTGTTCTTTATGAAAATGGAGTCTTTTATAGCAGTGTTTTTGATTATTGTATCACCTGTAGGCGCTGTAATGGGTATTTCTCGAGCCAAATTAAGACCAATGTTAACAAAAAAGTTATTAAATTCATCTGCAGGTGAAGCTGCATTCACACTCTGAGTCGTTTTATTATTTTTTGAAAAATCGGTTGGGTAGCTTGTATTTCTGTTTTTATTTCCAAGAATACTGTTAACCTCTTGCGCTCCGTTGTACCGCGGATGGGCAAGTCTCTGCATCCTAGGGCACACGGGGGCGCTCTCGTGCGCTTCGACGCATGATCCTGATGATGGTGATGTAGGTGGTGTGGCGTCCAAGCGCACACTGAAAATAAAAGCTGCAGACCCAGCCGCGAACATATTAGTTCATCTGATTGACCTCTCATTCGACTAATAAAAGCCTTGAACTGGGTTTCTGAAACCTTGAAGAACCAATGAATGAAAACCTAGCCAGAAGGACCCGCCTCCCAACGGCTGCGAGCCAATTGAAGCACAGAAGTTTGCTGAGCTGTTTTGTCTAAAGCTGGGTGAAGAGAGACTACTTCAGCAGCCACAGGCAGTGCTTTATTATTTTTTTTTAATTCCAGCAGAGTGTTTAGGATTCTCTTATATGGTCATTGTAGACCGACGGAGGCCGACGACGAAGGTCGTAAATCATTTGCCAAAACCGCAATCATGGAATTATGTTTTGACCGGGTCACACGACCAGAACCACGAGCGGACCAGCGTCGGTTTGTCTGACAATGAGGAAGAGAAGCTGGCCAGGACAATGTGGCTGTGAAGAGGTAAGGTGTTATAAGCCAAATTATTTTTTATCCCTGAAAATTGTAATCAAAAATGACTTTTGACCGATCGGTAAATTACAACTGTGCGGCGCAAGATGTCCGAAGTGGTTCACCGTGTTACACGGTTCGTTCGCCGCCTCTGTGCCGTGAACGCCCCCCCCCCCCGCCGCTATGATTCTGTAACGGGGGGGGGGGGGAGCCGTGGTGACAGCGTTGCTGTGGAAACATGCCACATCCAAGTGTAATCCATCATGTAGCGAGGGCGGATCTCCGTCCTCTGTAGCGGGGGGGTGGGGTGGACAACCCCCCCCCCACACACACACACACACACAGACACAGCCCTGAGTGTGACCTTTCATTAGTGCCCTAAATGAAGCTTCTACATTGAATCATTCAAAAGTTACAGACGTTTTTCCAAACTGTGCCATTTGGCACAATTTGGCACAGTTCCAAAATGCCTGGGAACTACCTGAGAACAAAGTTGTGTGATATATTCATTTTTTGTGGTATTGTTACAAAATTTGGACCTCAGCTGGATAACACTTGGTCCTACATTTCTGTTGCATTTTCCAGCCGGGATCTGAAGCTGTGTGTTATTTGCAAGCATTTGTATCCAAAAAAACACCCAGGCTAAATTTATTTTCTTCAAGTTCACTATGTTTAGATGACTGTAACTCAGTGGCCGGAGCACTTAGAGAGATCATGTTTTTTTTGCCAAAAAATTCAAAGTGTTTCAAAGGGTTAAGTATTGTCCATGTATTTTTAATATTGTCTCTGTTTTTCTCCAGTTCTTTACTGTAATAGTCTCTCTTACTACATATTATTATATATGTTAACTTATTTTTGTATGTTTTATACCGCTGCTCTGCTTCTTTTGTCCTTTTCCTTAGGAAAGCTTTATATAATAAATTTTTCTTTTTACACGCCTTTTGTAATCCTTTGGTTTACCATGGCTTATCGGCAAATTTATGTTTAAGCTTTTTCTTTACTAATGGACAATTTTTTTTTTCATAAAGACGGGTTACAGTGTTTATAAATGTGTCATAGGCTTCATTTACATCTGATACATAGACTTTTGTCCAGTCTTGCTTCAGCAAGTCCTCTTTAAAAGTACTGATTGCATTTTGTGATTTGTATCTGAACGATTTTAAAATTTTTTCTGTATTGGCCCCCGTGTGGCCATGGATAAGTGCAAAGGTTGGCAAGTGGTCACTTATATCATTTATCAATAATCCACTTTCTATTTTCTTATCAATAATATTAACAAACAGGTTGTCAATAAGTGTAGCAGTGTGAACTGTGATTCTACTGGGATGTGTTATTGTGGGATATAGACTCATGCTGTACATAGAGTTCATGAACTCTGTAATTACATTTTGTTGATAAGTATTTAGTAGATCAATATTGAAATCTCCACAAATTACTACCATTTTCTTACTAGTAATATTATTGTACAGCTCGACTAATTTATCTCTGAATGTCTCAATGCAAGTTCCCGGCGTTCTATATATACAACTTATAATTAGATTTTTTGTTTTATCTTTGTCAATCTCAACAGTAACACATTCCAAAATCCCTGGTAGTGCAAAGGACATTCCATTTACAAGCTTACACCTATACAGGTCATCAATATACAGTGCAGCACCACCACCCTTTTTTTGAGATCTGTTAATATGAAACATCTGATATCCCTCTATTGCCATCAGGGGAGCCTGCTCTTCATTTAGCCAAGTTTCAGAGACTGCGATAGCTGTAAATTTTCTGTCTAGCTGTTTTAAATAGTCCTGAATCTGTGGAAAGTTTTTGTTAAGACTTCTGCTGTTGAAGTGTATTATTGATAGTTTACCATCTAGTTGCACTTGACTTTTGAATTGCTTTTTAGTATAATATTCACAATGATTATAAATATTATTGAAAAAGTGGTTATCAGGATCAATATCATTCTCCATCTCTTGTAGTTTATGTTCAACATAATGGCATATTTTCAGAGTTTGAGTTTCCTCACTCTGTGTCAAATGACTTCCTCCAACTGGGGATAATTGATGTCTACTCAAGTCAGTCATAAGTTTTTTTGTTTGTTTTGTTTATTTTTTTTAAAGTACATTGACATGGTATGTCAAAAGAACTATTCTTGCCGTGTGTTTGGATATGGATTATCATTGTCTCTTAATTTTCTTGATCAGTGTTCATCTGTATTTATTTAAGTCAGTAACATCTCTGATCATTATGCTGTTTGCTTCCTCAGGTGTTCCATTTAGTTTGATCCAAACTCTACAATTTCTTGTCCATGTTGCCTGTATCTTATTTTGTCTTTTCTGCATCTGTGCTTGCCATACTATTTCAGCATTTGTTTTTGTTAGGTGTTCATTTAGGTAAACTTCTGTTCCCCGGAGCTTTCTGGCCTGCCTCAGTATGTCATTCTTTACCCTTCTGTTCACAGAGCGCATCACAATTGATTTCTTTGTTTTATTATCTTTTCTGGGTAAAGCATGACAGGCTGAAATTGCATTTGCTTCGACCTTTATATCTCTACTATCAAGGAACTGAAGCACCTGGAGACTGATTCACTTGTGGGAGCCTCCTCACCTCTCAGTCCTGTTGTAGCATGAGTGTATGATTGATATTTGATGTCTAGTCCACTTATAATTAGATCATCCATACGAGAACATTGTTCAAGATCCTTGACGCATCGCTTCAAGTCCGTAATTTTTTTGTCTTTTTCCTGAATTGTTAATTTTAATTCTCGGACTTCTTCCATTAGGCCTAATATTTTGACCTGCTGGCTAACAATTTTGGTCACTTCTTCTGACAAGAAGTTCAGAGATTTTTTGATCTCTTCCATTTCCTCCTTCTTTGGTGACATTTTTACTGACCTGTGGATAGTAAAACAATCTCTGCTGGTGTCGCCGGTATCCGATCCGACTGACCTCGAATCCAGCTGGGCCTCAGCTAGCCCCCTCCGCTGCTAGTCCTGCTGCTTACCGCCGCCGTAACCGAGCTCCTGTCCAGCCGGGGTACCGGCAACTCCTCCACCGAGTCCCGCCGCACACCGCCGCTGTAGCCGAGCTCCGATCCTGCTTCTGTCCGGCTGGGGTCCCGATAGATCCTCCGCTGAGTCCCGCCACCTACCGCCGTCTGCCTCAGTAGTTCCTCCGCTGAGCCCCGCCGCTGTAACTGGGCTCCGACTCAGGCTCTTGTCTGGCTGGGGCCCCGGTGGTCCTCCACTGGTCCCCGTCTCCCACCACCGCTGCACCCGAACTGCGATCCAGCTGCCGTCCAACTGTTGCCTCGGTTAGTTCCTCCGGTGAGCCCCAATCACCAGGGACAGAGTCGCTTCGTGTTGGTGTTAGGTGCTATGACTAGCGTTAGCTTAGCAAACGCTTCGGGTAAAGCGTAACAGCGAACCCCAAAAAGAAACGCTAATCAGTTTACTCACAGAGCCCGGTGAAAGGCAATTAAAGGGGTATTTCAACCAAGGTGGAAATTCAGCCTGTGCGTGTGCGTCACAAATGCCGATCGCTGTTGGTTAGTTATTTTAGTGGCAAAATCAGCAACTTTGTCTCAGCACTGAAAAAACACAGCCATCGCAGCCATTTCAGTAATTCAGTAATTACAGTAATTTCTGTAATTTTTTTCAGCTGGTGAGAGAAAAATAAAGAAAACAGTGGTTAGCAATTCATCCTTTAATCATTAGGTGGCGCTATAACTTTTGTTTATTATTTGTATATAGACACATTCGGGGCAGGGTGACTATTGATCGTATAAAATTTTATGTAAATCTTACAAAATTTGTCCAATTTACAAGGGTCCGATGTTGTAACCACTAGGCGGCACTCTAACTTTTGTTATTTTTATATAGGAGTGTTCAGGGTTGGACTCTTATCCATTGTCGAAAATTTGGTGAAAATCAGACAAAGTTTGTCCAAGATACATCTTTCCGATATTTCATGGCGAGGAGTCAACATTCGCCATGTTGCCATGGCAACACTTCCCTGTCAGTTATGTGTTGTCCACCCATATAGCACTATATATGACAGTGACCTTAATCTATGGTCCAAATTTCATGACTCCAGGACCTTCCCACCCCTCCCCATAAGCTCATGGATTGAATGGCAAGGAGGGCGTGTCAATGGTAACACGTGTGCCGTCATGCTAAAGTTGATGTTCAGTGATGATCATTGCTGTGGTCTTATTAATCTCGAAAATTTCATGTCATTCTGGCAAGTGGTGCGTGAGTAATAAAAAGTTTTCAGCATTGTTAACCAGTAGGTGTCCCTATATGTTTTGTCAGCTCTTTTGATGTAGACTTGTTCGGGGCGGGACTATTTTCCATCATTAAAACTTTGGTGCACATCGGACAAGTTTTGCCCGAGTTACAGCTTCTTGATTTTGTAAGGGGAGGAGTCAGACTTCGTCATGGCGCCATGGCAACACTTCCCTGTCAGCTGTGTGTTGTCCACCCATATAGGACGATAAAGGACAGTGACTTCAACCTATGGTCCAAATTTCATGACTTCAGGACCTTCCTACCCCTCCCCATAAGCTCATGGATTTAATGGCGAGGAGGGCATGTCCGGGCAGCACGGTGGAGGAGTGGTTAGCACTGCGGCAGCACAGCAAAAAAAGGCCGGGGGATCCTGGGTTCGATCCCAGCCCCCGACCAGCAGTGATCTGTGTGGAGTTTGCATGTTCTCCCCATGTCTGCGTGGGTTTACTCCGGGATTTCTCCAGTTTCCTCCCACATGCCAAAAAACATGCAAGTTAGGTTAATTGGCATCAAACTGGGGATTCTAAATTGTCCTTAGGCATGAATGTGAGAGTGAATGGTTGTCTGTCTCTCTGTGTTGGCCCTGCCATGGACTGGCGATCTGTCCAGGGTGTACCCTGCCTTTCTCCCAAAGATGCTGGGATAGGCTCCAGCCCCCCCCCCCCCCCGCCGCGACCCGAAAAGGATTAAGTGGAAGAAGATGGATGGATGGAGTGTGTGTCCATGGTAACACATGTGACGGCATGCTAAAATTGATATACAGTTATGATCATCGCTGTTGTCGGACAAATCTCAGAAAATTTCATTCTGGACAGCGGCCCGTGAGTAATAAATAAGAGTTTTCAGCAATTCTTTCATTAACCACTATGTGGCGCTATATCTGTTGTCAGGTATTTTGATGTAGCTGCATTTGGGGCGGGACTATTTTCCATCATGGAAACTTTGGTGCACATCCGACAAGTTTTGCCCGAGTTACAACTGCTTTATTTTGTAAGGAGAGGAGCTAAACTTCGTCATGGCGTCACTTGAATGGCAAGGAGGGCGTGTCCATGGTAAGACGTGTGCCATCATGCTAAAGTTGATGTTCAGTTATGATCACTGCTGTGGTCTTATTAATCTCAGAAAATTTTAAGTGAATCTTGCCAGCGGCGCGTGAGTAATAAATAAAACAGTTTTCAGACATTCTTCTGTTATCCACTATGTGGTGCTATATCTGTTGTCAAGTATTTTGACGTAGTTGCGTTCGGGGCTTGACTATTTTCCATCATGGAAGGTTTGGTGCACATCCGACAAGTTTTGCCTGAGTTACAGCTGGTTGAAGTTGTAAGGGGAGGAGTCAAACTTCACCATGACGCCCAGGCCACACCTTTTGAGATTCTTACTTAATTTCTACAATTTTTAATGGCCAATTCCTATAGATGCTGCCATGTAAAAATTAGCTAAATCGGAGTAGGTCCCTAGGACTAGTCAGTTCAAATGCGAGGTGTGACTTTTTTCCGAATTGGAGGTGGGGCGACATTGAGGCAAGATGACGGCATTCCTTTTAGCGGTGGGTATGGGCCACAATGATGTTTTTTGCATGTCTTGAGGTGATGCACACCTCACCCAAATTTTATGTCTCTATGGCAAAGATTATGGTCTCCAGTCTCCGTAGACCTTGAGCATTTGTGTACGTTTGGCCCCACCCACAAAAATGAGGGGTGGGGGGGCACATATGTTTTCCAGTTTATCATATTTTTTGTCGGGTGTGAGGGGTTTGCCAAAAAAAATCGTGTTTTGGTTAACGTTCAGAGGGTGAAAAATGCGATCATTTCGGCGGAAAAGTAATAATAAAGAAACGGAGCGGATCCAATAGGGCTTTCACCGACTGACGTTGTCAGTGGCTCAGGCCCTAATAAAATCAATGTCTCAAACTTTGTCAAAAGCCAGAGAATAAAAAATGGGCTTTAAGAGGAGTTTTAAAACTGGACAGTGCAGAGGCCTGTGTGATGGATAAAGGCAGAATTTTCAACAGAATGTGGCAATTTTTTTTCCTTTTTTCCTCTGACAATTTAAACTTTTGACCATAATTTTGTAGAGCCAGAACAGAACAATAACCCTGAATTCAAAGAAATATAATTAGTAAAATTATATTTAAAGAAATTAATTAACTTAAATGACCAAATATGCTGTTATTTCTGTTACATCTATGTGTTTATCATTTTTTTAGAAATCTCCTCACCAACCAGACAGCAGAAAAAACCTCCCTTATTTTGAAATCCAAATGTTGGTACATTTAGTTTGACTGAGGGCTGCTGACGGATTAAAGTCATTGACTTCGTGAATTCCGGTCATCTTAACTTGCCAGGTACATAATAATGAACATAAATTATTTGTTAATATTGCAGTAGCTGGTGAAGTAAATCCTCAGCGATTCATCAGTCACTCTTGCCTTTCCCTGCAATGAATCCTAACCAGACCTGTTAGCCAAGCGACTCCTTATTGTTGTTCCGGTTACCAGCGGGTTAAAATCACCAGAAATGCCTCCACTGCTTATTTCTTGTACTTTTTTCCATATTTAAAGTACTTTAATAAGCTCATGCTTCTCTTGGACAGCATTGCTAGAGAGATACGCTCTGCTTGCAGAAACGGTCACGCGGGCGCCGGGTGGGCGGGGCGCTTCCACGCAGATGACAGTTACACATGTTGTTCATGTGCATGCTTGCGGAACGTTTCTTTCATATTTAATTTTTCTTATCCCAGCCCCTGACCAACAGTGATCTGTGTGGAGTTTGCATGTTCTTCCCGTATCTGCGTGGGTTTACTCCGGGATTTCTCCGGTTTCCTCCCACAGGCCAAAAACATGCAGGTTCGGTTAATTGGAGACCCTTAAGTGGCCCTAGGTGTGAATGTGTGTGTGAATGGTTAAGGGATAGCGCCATACCATGGCTGCTTCATCCATCCAGGTGGATGCCGTCCATTTCCCCTCTGGGGATCAATAAAGTATACAAAATCAAATCAAAAATATTATAGGCACAGCAGCATACTTCCTTAGGGAGGCGGGCCGCCACACAGAAATATTACCAGAGGAAACCCTGATAATGGAGTTGGATGTCTTGATTACTTTGGAAGATGTGTGTAAAGAGTGGCATGGATACAAAAGTCAAGAGAAACCTTCAGCTTTAGACAGAAGAATTCGGCCCTGTAGAGAGAGGTCTCTTGTTTAGCCAGTTTAGCCTTGAATTGGGTTTCTGAAACCTTGAAGAACCAATGACTGAAAACCTAGCAAGAAGGACCCGCCTACCAACGCTGTGAATGCAGCGAGCCAATTGAAGCACAGAAGTTCGCGAGCTGTTTTGTGTAAAGGTGGGTGAAGAGAGACTGACTGCTGCAGCAGATGAAAAAAAGGACCCGCAGGAAGAACCCCACAGACCCAGCAGCACGGAGACCATCCACAAGTGTGACCTGTGTGACAGGGACTGCCATTCGCGCATCGGCATGTTCGGCCACAGGCGGTGCTTTTTTTGTTTTTATTCCAGCAGAGTAGACATAGACATTTAGGATTCTCTTCCATGGTCATCATAGACCGACGGAGGCCGACGATGAAGGCTGAGTGACACACATGCGTTCGCCAGTCTTTTTTTAATTACTACTGTTATTTGTTTTGAAAAATCGTTCGCCAAAACCGCAATAATGGAATTATGTTTTGATCGGGTCGTGAGACCAGCGTCGCGTTCGTCTGACAATGAGGAAGAATTTCGCCAGCTCCGCTTCTGCTGTGAAGAGGTAAGTGTTCTAAGCTAAATTATTCTTTATCCCTGAAAATTGTAATCAAAATGACTTTTGACCGATCGGTAAATTACAGCTGTGCGTCATCGCTGCATGACGGACTGTGGCGCAACGGGCGATATCCGTCCTCTGTAGCGAGGGGGGGGGACAACCCCCCCCCCCCACACACACACACACACACATCCCTGAATGTCACCTTTCGTTAGAGCCCAAGGTGAAGCTCCTATATTGAATCATTCAAAAGTTACAGACGTTTTTCCAAACTGTGCCATTTGGCACAATTTGGCACAGTTCAAAAATGCCTGGGAACTACCCGAGGAAAAAGCTGTGTAATATATTCATTTTTTGTGGTATTGTTACAAAATTTGGACCTCAGCTGGATAACACTTGGTTCTACATTTCTGCTGCATTTTCCAGCCCGGATCTGAAGCTGTGTGTTATTTGCAAGCATTTGTATCCAAAAAAACACCCAGGCCAAATTTATTTTCTTCAAGTTCACTATGTTTAGATGACTGTAACTCAGTGGCCAGAGCACTTAGAGAGATTATGACTGTTTTGCCAAAAAATTCAAAGTGTTTTCTTTTAAATGAGACCAACCCCATGAAGATGCTGCAAATGGTTGAAGAACAGCTTTCGATTTACTTTGGGCACGTTATTTTTTGGCGTTTTTAGGGAAATTGACCGGAGTGCAAGGGGTTAAGCCTTTCATGGCGTCGACAACGTGAAATCGGCATTTCACTTTGAAAAGGATGGCAGCGAGTTATTGCAAATGAGCAGGTTTAAAACACACACAACATTAAAGTTAAGAGTATTGCAAGAAGGAAAATAGTTTATATAAAACACAGCTGTCTTACCTTTGAATGTCCTTTACAAATGAAGATATTCAAATTGAAGTACGGAGGAAAAACGTAAAAACTGTCCAAAATATCCAGTAGATTCTCCAGAGGTGTTACAATATATATATTGTGAAGGAATGAAAGGATGAGACGCCTAAATTGTGCACCAGGAGTGCACCAGAGGAAAAGTGGAAAAATGCATATCGTACTGCTTATGCAAAGGGCTGCAAACTAACAAAAAAGTTACATGAAAATAGCACAAAATCACCAGAAAAAAAGACCCGTTTCACAGCACAGAAGGTCTGAAATCATGTGAAAATGTTAGAAATGTTACAGAGTCAGAGCCGAGGGCTGAGCTACTATTTACATGGTAAAAATGCTGAAATCAGGAGCAAATATACACAAACTCGCTGCTCCTTTCTCCTCCTTTCTTGAAGCAAATAAAAATAAAAACACTCCAAAAATCTCACAGTCACTACTAAAACTACTATTTACTATTCTGAACTATTATTTACATGGTAAAAATGCCGAAATCAAATCAAAAATAGACAAACACACTCATGTGTTGAAGGTCTGTCCATCTCCCCTGAGATCTCGTCAGGTGGGTATCATAACCAGAAATTCTACTCATGTAAAAGCAGTGCTTTGAAATTAATAATTAAAAGTAGACAACCAAAAATTTCTAGTTGAGTTCAGGGGACAAAGAGCACCCACTTAAAAACTTGAGAAATGACTTAAGTCTTGAAGGTTTGAGGTTTTTCTCAAAAAATTATAACAATTTTCTCAAAGTTTTCTACTTTTCTCTGTAGAGTTAACTAAATTTTAAACCATTTTCCTCAAATTTGTAATTTCCTCTTGTAAAATTGACTTCTTGTACATTTTAAACTTTTTTTTTTTAAAATAAATGTGTGGATGATTTTAATGGCTTATTTTTGGACATTCTCCTTAAGGATTTTTTGGCAGAGAGCAGAATTCATAGGTCCATTTACCAAGTCTTAAGTTAAGCAAGTCTTGCAGGTCCTGAAGCAGCAAAACAGCCCCAGACCATCACACTACCACCACCATATTTTACTGTTGGCATGATGTTCCTTTTCTGAAATGCTGTGTTTCTTTTACACCGGATGTAATGGGACACACACCTTCCTAAAAGTTCAACTTTGTCTCATCAGTCCACAGAGTATTTCCCAAAAGTCTTGAGGATCATCAAGGTGTTTTCTGGCAAAATTGAATGAATGAATGAATGAATGAATCTTTATTTCGGATAGATTAAAAGTAGAGATTAAAAAAGAAGCAGAATAATATAACAAAGGGGAAAGAAAATCCAACAAGGTCAAATTAGACAATAACTCCTCTGATTATACAGTTCAACATAAGTTATCCGAAATGGGTTATGGCTGAAGCCTCACCTTATATTGCCCACCCATATTCCATCCAAGAATTCAAAAGAAAAACAAAACAAGAGCGGTTACAATTTAGAACATAGCTAAGACAAAATGTGACAAACCCCCCCCCCCCCCCAAAAAAAAACTAAGCAACAACACAACGCAGACTGGATATGACAATCCTTATGGGATTTTACATGTCATCTTGTATATATGTTTGGAGTATTTCTTCCTTTAGTTTTTGTTTAAATTGTCCAACCATTGTACATGATTTTAATTCAGGTCCAAAATCGTTCCATAATCTGACTCCTTGCACTGAAACACAGTGTTGCTTGGTGGTAGTTCTCACTGAAGGTTTTTGAAATATACATGTTCCTCTGAAATGATATTGTTTCTCCCTTATTTGGAACAACTTTTGGATATTTGCAGGCAGTGATAGATTCTTCACTTTAAACATTATTACTGCAGTTTTAAAGTAAACCAGATCTTTCAACTTGAGAGCTTTTAATTTAAGAAAAAGTGGGTTTGTTGGTTCCCTGTAAGCTGCTTTGTTTATTATTCTAATAGCTCTCTTCTGAAGCATAAAGACTGGATATATGTTTGTTTTATATGTATTTCCCCATACTTCAGTACAATATGTCATGTATGGGAGTATTAATGAATGATACAAGGTATATAGTGTGGGTTGATTCAGCAAATATTTCACTCTGTGTAGTATTGCAATTGATTTAGATATTTTACCTTTAATATAATTAATATGTGACTTCCAACACAGTTTATTATCAATTATTACTCCCAAGAAATTTAGTTTTGGGTACCATTTCAATCTCTACACCATTTACACTGAGTTTAGATACTAAGTTGTTGTGATGGTTGTTAAAAACTATAAATTTTGTCTGACTTAAATTGAGCGTAAGCTTTCCTAATTCCTTTCCGAGTGTATCCAAAATTTGTTCCAAATTGCTTCCACTGCATAATAAATTAGTGTCATCGGCAAACAATATTAAATCCATTTTTTCCGAAACTTTACATATATCATTATATACATATTGAATAACAATGGCCCCAAAACTGAACCCTGTGGGGCTCCACAAGTAACCTTCAGTAACTGTGAGTTTTTGTTACCAACGCATACATACTGATATCTGTTCTTTAAGTAACTACATAACCAGGACAGTGCTACCCCTCTAATACCACAATTTTGTAGTTTCTTTAATAATAAATTATGATCCACTGTATCAAATGCTTTTTTAAGATCCAGGAATACCCCAACTGAATACTCTTTATTTTCAATGGCAGTTGATATTTTTTCTATAAATTCCATAGAGCAAATGCAGTTGTCCTCTTGTGTCTGAACCCATATTGCTGCTCACACAATAAATTATTCTTCAGTATGAAGTTGTCAATTCTCTCATAGAATATTTTTTCCAAGTATCTTGGAAAATTGCGGCAATAGTGAAATTGGTCTATAGTTTGAGAATTCCCCTCTGTCACCCGTCTTGTTATATCGGAATTACTTTAGCTATTTTCATTGCATTGGGAAATATACCTGTTTGGAGAGACAGGTTACAGATATATGTCAGTGGTTTCACTAAGCATTCAATAATAGTTTTGACTAAGAGCATGTCAATACCATCACAGTCCGTAGATGTTTTACTTTTAAACGATTTAACAATTCAATGACCTCTCTCTCGTCTGTGTTCTTTATGAAAATGGAGTCTTTTATAGCAGTGTTTTTGATTATTGTATCACCTGTAGGCGCTGTAATGGGTATTTCTCGAGCCAAATTAAGACCAATGTTAACAAAAAAGTTTATTAAATTCATCTGCAGGTGAAGCTGCATTCACCACTCTGAGTCGTTTTATTATTTTTTGAAAAAATCGGTTGGGTAGCTTGTATTTCTGTTTTTATTTCAAGAATACTTGTTAACCTCTTGCGCTCCGTTGTACCGCGGATGGGCACGTCTCTGCATCCTAGGGCACACGGGGGCGCTCTCGTGCGCTTCGACGCATGATCCTGATGATGGTGATGTAGGTGGTGTGGCGTCCAAGCGCACACTGAAAATAAAAGCTGCAGACCCAGCCAGCGAACATATTAGTTCATCTGATTGACCTCTCATTCGACTAATAAAAGCCTTGAACTGGGTTTCTGAAACCTTGAAGAACCAATGAATGAAAACCTAGCCAGAAGGACCCGCCTCCCAACGGCTGCGAGCCAATTGAAGCACAGAAGTTTGCTGAGCTGTTTTGTCTAAAGCTGGGTGAAGAGAGACTACTTCAGCAGCCACAGGCAGTGCTTTATTATTTTTTTTTAATTCCAGCAGAGTGTTTAGGATTCTCTTATATGGTCATTGTAGACCGACGAGGCCGACGACGAAGGTCGTAAATCATTTGCCCAAAACCGCAATCATGGATTACTGTTTTGACGGGTCACACGACCAGTACCACGAGCGGACCCAGCGTCGGTTTGTCTGACAATGTAGGAAGAGAAGCTGGCCAGTGACAATGTGGCTGTGAAGAGTAAGGTGTTATATGCCAAATTATTTTTTATCCCTGAAAATTGTATCAAAAATGGACTTTTGACCCGATCGGTAAATTACAACTGTGCGGCGCAAGATGTCCGGCCAAGATGGTTTCACCGTGTTACACGGTTCGTTCGCCGCCTCTGTGCCGTTGAACGCCCCCCCCCCCCCCCCCGCCGCTATGATTCTGTAACGGGGGGGGGGGAGCCGTGGTGGCACAAGCGTTGCTGTGGAAAACATGCCACATCAAGTGTAATCCATCATGTAGCGAGGGCGGATCTCCGTCCTCTGTAGCGGGGGGGTGGGGTGGACAACCCCCCCCCCCACACACACACACACACAGACACAGCCCTGAGTGTGACCTTTCATTAGTGCCCTAAATGAAGCTTCTACATTGAATCATTCAAAAGTTACAGACGTTTTTCCAAACTGTGCCATTTGGCACAATTTGGCACAGTTCCAAAATGCCTGGGAACTACCTGAGAACAAAGTTGTGTGATATATTCATTTTTGTGGTATTGTTACAAAATTTGGACCTCAGCTGGATAACACTTGGTCCTACATTTCTGTTGCATTTTCCAGCCGGGATCTGAAGCTGTGTGTTATTTGCAAGCATTTGTATCCAAAAAAACACCCAGGCTAAATTTATTTTCTTCAAGTTCACTATGTTTAGATGACTGTAACTCAGTGGCCGGAGCACTTAGAGAGATCATGTTTTTTTTGCCAAAAAATTCAAAGTGTTTCAAAGGGTTAAGTATTGTCCATGTATTTTTAATATTGTCTCTGTTTTTTCTCCAGTTTCTTTACTGTAATAGTCTCTCTTACTACATATTATTATATATGTTACTTATTTTTGTATGTTTATACCGCTGCTCTGCTTCTTTTGTCCTTTTCCTTAGGAAAGCTTTATATAATAATTTTTCTTTTTACACGCTTTTGTAATCCTTTGGTTACCATGCTTATCGAGCAAATTTATGTTTAAGCTTTTTCTTTACTAATGACAATTTTTTTTTGTCATAAAGACGGGTTACAGTGTTTATAAATGTGTCATAGCTTCATTTACATCTGATGACATAACTTTTGTCCAGTCTTGCGTCAGCAAGTCCTCTTTAAAAGTACTCGATTGCATTTTGTGATTTGTATCTGAACGATTTTAAAATTTTTTCTGTATTGGCCCCCGTGTGGCCATGGATAAGTGCAAAGGTTGGCAAGTGGTCATTTATATCATTTATCAATAATCCACTTTCTATTTTTCTTATCAATAATATTAACAACAGGTTGTCAATTAAGTGTAGCAGTGGTGAACTGTGATTCTACTGGATGTGTTATTGTGGGATATAGACTCATGCTGTACATAGAGTTCATGAACTCTGTAATTACATTTTGTTGATAAGGATTTAGTAGATCAATATTGAAATCTCCACAAATTACTACCATTTCTTACTAGTAATATTATTGTTACAGCTCGACTAAGTTTATCTCTGATGTCTCAATGCAAGTTCCCGGCGTTCTATATATACAACTATAATTAGATTTTTTGTTTATTCTTTGTCAATCTCAACCGTAACACATTCCAAAATCCCTGTAGTGCAAAGGGACATTCCATTTTACAACGCTTACACCCTATACAGGTCATCAATATACAGTGCAGCACCAACCACCCTTTTTTGAGATCTGTTAATATGAAACATCTGATATCCCTCTATTGCCATCAGGGGAGCCTGCTCTTCATTTAGCCAAGTTTCAGAGACTGCGATAGCTGTAAATTTTCTGTCTAGCTGTTTTAAATAGTCCTGAATCTGTGAAAGTTTTTGTTAAGACTTCTGCTGTTGAAGTGTATTATTGATAGTTTACCATCTAGTTGCACTTGACTTTTGAATTGCTTTTTAGTATAATATTCACAATGATTATAAATATTATTGAAAAAGTGGTTATCAGGATCAATATCATTCCCATCTCTTGTAGTTTATGTTCAACATAATGGCATATTTTCAGCGTTTGAGTTTCCTCACTCTGTGTCAAATGACTTCCTCCAACTGGGGATAATTGATGTCTACTCAAGTCAGTCATAAGTTTTTTTGTTTGTTTTGTTTATTTTTTTGTAAAGTACATTGACATGGTATGTCAAAAGAACTATTCTTGCCGCTGTTGTTTGGATATGGATTATCATTGTCTCTTAATTTTCTTGATCAGTGTTCATCTGTATTTATTTAAGTCAGTAACATCTCTGATCATTATGCTGTTTGCTTCCTCAGGTGTTCCATTTAGTTTGATCCAAACTCTACCAATTTTCTTGTCCATGTTGCCTGTATCTTATTTTGTCTTTTCTGCATCTGTGCTTGCCATTACTATTTCAGCATTTGTTTTTGTTAGGTGTTCATTTAGGTAAACTTCTGTTCCCCGGAGCTTTCTGGCCTGCCTCAGTATGTCATTCTTTACCCTTCTGTTCACAGAGCGCATCACAATGATTTCTTTGTTTTATTATCTTTTCTGGGTAAAGCATGACAGGCTGAAATTGCATTTGCTTCGACCTTTATATCTCTACTATCAAGGAACTGAAGCACCTGGAGACTGACTTCACTTGTGGGAGCCTCCTCACCTCTCAGTCCTGTTTGTAGCATGAGTGTAGGAATTGATATTTGATGTCTAGTCCACTTATAATTAGATCATCCATACGAGAACATTGTTCAAGATCCTTGACGCATCGGCTTCAAGTCGTAATTTTTTTGTCTTTTTTCCTGAATTGTTAATTTTAATTCTCGGACTTCTTCCATTAGGCCTAATATTTTGACCTGCTGGCTAACAATTTTGGTCACTTCTTCTGACAAGAAGTTCAGAGATTTTTTGAATCTCTTCCATTTCCTCCTTCTTTGGTGACATTTTTCCTGACCTGTGGATAGTAAAACAATCTCTGCTGGTGTCGCCGGTATCCGATCCGACTGACCTCGAATCCAGCTGGGCCTCAGCTACCCCCCTCCCGCTGCTAGTCCTGCTGCTTACCGCCGCCGTAACCGAGCTCCTGTCCAGCCGGGGGTACCGGCAACTCCTCCACCGAGTCCCGCCGCACACCGCCGCTGTGTAGCCGAGCTCCGATCCTGCTTCTGTCCGGCTGGGGTCCCGATAGATCCTCCGCTGAGTCCCGGCCACCTACCGCCGTCCTGCCTCAGTAGTTCCTCCGCTGAGCCCCGCCGCTTGTAAACTGGGCTCCGACTCAGGCTCTTGTCTGGCTGGGGCCCCGGTGGTCCTCCACTGGTCCCCCGTCTCCCACCACCGCTGCACCCGAACTGCGATCCAGCTGCCGTCCAAACTGTTGCCTCGGTTAGTTCCTCCGGTGAGCCCCAATCACCAGGGACAGAGTCGCTTCGTGTTGGTGTTAGGTGCTATGACTAGCGTTAGCTTAGCAAACGCTTCGGGTAAAGCGTAACAGCGAACCCCAAAAGAAACGCCAATCAGTTTACTCACAGAGACCGGTGAAAGGCAATTAAAGGGGTTATTTTCAACCAGAGGTGGAATTCCAGCCTGTGCGTGTGCGTCACAAAATGCCCGATCGCTGTTGGTTAGTTATTTTAGTGGCAAAATCAGCAACTTTGTCCTCAGCACTGAAAAAACACAGCCATCGCAGCCATTTCAGTAATTCAGTAATTACAGTAATTTCTGTAATTTTTTTCAGCTGGTGAGAGAAAAATAAAGAAAACAGTGGTTAGCAATTCATCCTTTAATCATTAGGTGGCGCTATAACTTTTGTTTATTATTTGTATATAGACACATTCGGGGCAGGGTGACTATTGATCGTATAAAATTTTATGTAAATCTTACAAAATTTTGTCCAATTTACAAGGGTCCGTCCGATGTTGTAACCACCTAGGCGGCACTCTAACTTTTGTTATTCTTTATATAGGAGTGTTCAGGGTTTGGACTCTATCCATTGTCGAAAATTTGGTGAAATCAGACAAAGTTTGTCCAAGATACATCTTTCCGATATTTCATGGCGAGGAGTCAAACATTCGCATGTTGCCATGGCAAACACTTCCCTGTCAGTTATGTGTTGTCCACCCATATAGCACTATATATGACAGTGACCTTAATCTATGGTCCAATTTCATGACTCCAGGACCTTCCCACCCCTCCCCCATAAGCTCATGGATTGAATGGCAAGGAGGGCGTGTCAATGGTAACACGTGGTGCCGTCATGCTAAAGTTGATGTTCAGTGATGATCATTGCTGTGGTCTTATTAATCTCGAAAATTTCATGTCATTCTGGGCAAGTGGTGCGTGAGTAATAAAAGGTTTTTCAGCATTGTTAACCAGTAGGGTGTCCCCTATATGTTTTGTCAGCTCTTTTGATGTAGACTTGGTTCGGGGCCGGGGACTATTTTCCATCATTAAAACTTTGGTGCACATCGGACAAGTTTTTGCCGAGTTACTGCTTCTTGATTTTGTAAGGGGAGGAGTCAGACTTCGTCATGCGCGCCATGGCAACACTTCCCTGTCAGCTGTGTGTTGTCCACCCATATAGGACGATAAAGACAGTGACCTCAACCTATGGTCCAAATTTCATGACTTCAGGACCTTCCTACCCCTTCCCCATAAGCTCATGGATTTAATGGCGAGGAGGGCATGTCGGCGGGCAGCACGGTGGAGGATGTGGTTAGCACTGCGGCAGCCACAGCAAAAAAAGGCCGGGGGATCCTGGGTTCGATCCCAGCCCCCGACAGCAGTGATCTGTGTGGATTTTGCATGTTCTCCCCACTGTCGGGTGGGTTTACTCCGGGATTTCTCCAGTTTCCTCCCACATGCCAAAAAACATGCAAGTTAGGTTAATTGGCATCAAACTGGGGATTCTAAATTGTCCTTAGGCATGAATGTGAGAGTGAATGGTTGTCTGTCTCTCTGTGTTGGCCCTGCCATGGACTGGCGATCTGTCCAGGGTGTACCCTACCTTTCTCCCAAAGATGCTGGGATAGGCTCCAGCCCCCCCCCCCCCCGCCGCGACCCGAAAAGGATTAAGTGGAAGAAGATGGATGGATGGAGTGTGTGTCCATGGTAACACATGTGACGGCATGCTAAAATTGATATACAGTTATGATCATCGCTGTTGTCGGACAAATCTCAGAAAATTTCATTCTGGACAGCGGCCCGTGAGTAATAAATAAGAGTTTTCAGCAATTCTTTCATTAACCACTATGTGGCGCTATATCTGTTGTCAGGTATTTTGATGTAGCTGCATTTGGGGCGGGACTATTTTCCATCATGGAAACTTTGGTGCACATCCGACAAGTTTTGCCCGAGTTACAACTGCTTTATTTTTGTAAGGAGAGGAGCTAAACTTCGTCATGGCGTTCACTTGAATGGCAAGGAGGGCGTCTGTCCATGGTAAAGACGTGTGCCATCATGCTAAAGTTGATGTTCAGTTATGATCACTGCTGTGGTCTAATTAATCTCAGAAAATTTTAAGTGAATTTGCCAGCGGCGCCGTGAGTAATAAATAAAAACAGTTTTCAGACCATTCTTCTGTTATCCACTATGTGGTGCTATATCTTTGTCAAGTATTTTGACGTAGTTGCGTTCGGGGCTTGACTATTTTTCCATCATGGAAGGTTTGGTGCACATCCGACAAGTTTTGCCTGAGTTACAGCGGTTGAAGTTGTAAGGGAGGAGTCAAACTTCACCATGGACGCCCCAGGCCACACCTTTTGAGATTCTACTTAATTTCTACAATTTTTAATGGCCAATTCCTATAGATGCTGCCATGTAAAAATTAGCTAAATCGGAGTAGGTCCCTAGGACTAGTCAGTTCAAATGCGAGGTGTGACTTTTTTCCGAATTGGAGGTGGGGCGACATTGAGGCAAGATGACGGCATTCCTTTTAGCGGTGGGTATGGGCCACAATGATGTTTTTTGCATGTCTTGAGGTGATGCACACCTCACCCAAATTTTATGTCTCTATGGCAAAGATTATGGTCTCCAGTCTCCGTAGACCTTGAGCATTTGTGTACGTTTGGCCCCACCCACAAAAATGAGGGGTGGGGGGGGCACATATGTTTTCCAGTTTATCATATTTTTTGTCGGTGTGTGAGGGGTTTGCCAAAAAAAAATCGTGTTTTGGTTAACGTTCAGAGGGTGAAAAATGCGATCATTTCGGCGGAAAAAGTAATAATAAAGAAACGGAGCGGATCCAATAGGGCTTTCACCGACTGCGTTGTCAGTGGCTCAGGCCCTAATAAAATCAATGTCTCAAACTTTGTCAAAAGCCAGAGAGAATAAAAAATGGGCTTTAAGAGGAGTTTTAAAACTGGACAGTGCAGAGGCCTGTGTGATGGATAAAGCAGAATTTTCAACAGAATGTGGCAATTTTTTTTCCTTTTTTTCCTCTGACAATTTAAACTTTTGACCATAATTTTGTAGAGCCAGAACAGAACAATAACCCTGAATTCAAAGAAATATAATTAGTAAAATTATATTTAAAGAAATTAATTAACTTAAATGACCAAATATGCTGTTATTTCTGTTACATCTATGTGTTTATCATTTTTTTAGAAATCTCCTCACCAACCAGACAGCAGAAAAAACCTCCCTTATTTTGAAATCCAAATGTTGGTACATTTAGTTTGACTGAGGGCTGCTGACGGATTAAAGTCATTGACTTCGTGAATTCCGGTCATCTTAACTTGCCAGGTACATAATAATGAACATAAATTATTTGTTAATATTGCAGTAGCTGGTGAAGTAAATCCTCAGCGATTCATCAGTCACTCTTGCCTTTCCCTGCAATGAATCCTAACCAGACCTGTTAGCCAAGCGACTCCTTATTGTTGTTCCGGTTACCAGCGGGTTTAAAATCACCAGAAATGCCTCCACTGCTTATTTCTTGTACTTTTTTCCATATTTAAAGTACTTTAATAAGCTCATGCTTCTCTTGGACAGCATTGCTAGAGAGATACGCTCTGCTTGCAGAAACGGTCACGCGGGCGCCGGGTGGGCGGGGGCGCTTCCACGCAGATGACAGTTACACATGTTGTTCATGTGCATGCTTGCGGAACGTTTCTTTCATATTTAATTTTTCTTATCCCAGCCCCTGACCACAGTGATCTGTGTGGAGTTTGCATGTTCTTCCCGTATCTGCGTGGGTTTACTCCGGGATTTCTCCGGTTTTCCTCCCACAGGCCAAAAACATGCAGGTTCGGTTAATTGGAGACCCTTAAGTGGCCCTAGGTGTGAATGTGTGTGTGAATGGTTAAGGGATAGCGCCATACCATGGCTGCTTCATCCATCCAGGTGGATGCCGTCCATTTCCCCTCTGGGGATCAATAAAGTATACAAAATCAAATCAAAAATATTATAGGCACAGCAGCATACTTCCTTAGGGAGGCGGGCCGCCACACAGAAATATTACCAGAGGAAACCCTGATAATGGAGTTGGATGTCTTGATTACTTTGGAAGATGTGTGTAAAGAGTGGCATGGATACAAAAGTCAAGAGAAACCTTCAGCTTTAGACAGAAGAATTCGGCCCTGTAGAGAGAGGTCTCTTGTTTAGCCAGTTTAGCCTTGAATTGGGTTTCTGAAACCTTGAAGAACCAATGACTGAAAACCTAGCAAGAAGGACCCGCCTACCAACGCTGTGAATGCAGCGAGCCAATTGAAGCACAGAAGTTCGCGAGCTGTTTTGTGTAAAGGTGGGTGAAGAGAGACTGACTGCTGCAGCAGATGAAAAAAAGGACCCGCAGGAAGAACCCCACAGACCCAGCAGCACGGAGACCATCCACAAGTGTGACCTGTGTGACAGGGACTGCCATTCGCGCATCGGCATGTTCGGCCACAGGCGGTGCTTTTTTGTTTTTATTCCAGCAGAGTAGACATAGACATTTAGGATTCTCTTCCATGGTCATCATAGACCGACGGAGGCCGACGATGAAGGCTGAGTGACACACATGCGTTCGCCAGTCTTTTTTTAATTACTACTGTTATTTGTTTTGAAAAATCGTTCGCCAAAACCGCAATAATGGAATTATGTTTTGATCGGGTCGTGAGACCAGCGTCGCGTTCGTCTGACAATGAGGAAGAATTTCGCCAGCTCCGCTTCTGCTGTGAAGAGGTAAGTGTTCTAAGCTAAATTATTCTTTATCCCTGAAAATTGTAATCAAAATGACTTTTGACCGATCGGTAAATTACAGCTGTGCGTCATCGCTGCATGACGGACTGTGGCGCAACGGGCGATATCCGTCCTCTGTAGCGAGGGGGGGGGACAACCCCCCCCCCCCACACACACACACACACACATCCCTGAATGTCACCTTTCGTTAGAGCCCAAGGTGAAGCTCCTATATTGAATCATTCAAAAGTTACAGACGTTTTTCCAAACTGTGCCATTTGCACAATTTGGCACAGTTCAAAAATGCCTGGGAACTACCCGAGGAAAAAGCTGTGTAATATATTCATTTTTTGTGGTATTGTTACAAAATTTGGACCTCAGCTGGATAACACTTGGTTCTACATTTCTGCTGCATTTTCCAGCCCGGATCTGAAGCTGTGTGTTATTTGCAAGCATTTGTATCCAAAAAAAACACCCAGGCCAAATTTATTTTCTTCAAGTTCACTATGTTTAGATGACTGTAACTCAGTGGCCAGAGCACTTAGAGAGATTATGACTGTTTTGCCAAAAAATTCAAAGTGTTTTCTTTTAAATGAGACCAACCCCATGAAGATGCTGCAAATGGTTGAAGAACAGCTTTCGATTTACTTTGGGCACGTTATTTTTTGGCGTTTTTAGGGAAATTGACCGGAGTGCAAGGGGTTAAGCCTTTCATGGCGTCGACAACGTGAAATCGGCATTTCACTTTGAAAAGGATGGCAGCGAGTTATTGCAAATGAGCAGGTTTAAAACACACACAACATTAAAGTTAAGAGTATTGCAAGAAGGAAAATAGTTTAATATAAAACACAGCTGTCTTACCTTTGAATGTCCTTTACAAATGAAGATATTCAAATTGAAGTACGGAGGAAAAACGTAAAAACTGTCCAAAATATCCAGTAGATTCTCCAGAGGTGTTACAATATATATATTGTGAAGGAATGAAAGGATGAGACGCCTAAATTGTGCACCAGGAGTGCACCAGAGGAAAAGTGGAAAAATGCATATCGTACTGCTTATGCAAAGGGCTGCAAACTAACAAAAAAGTTACATGAAAATAGCACAAAATCACCAGAAAAAAAGACCCGTTTCACAGCACAGAAGGTCTGAAATCATGTGAAAATGTTAGAAATGTTACAGAGTCAGAGCCGAGGGCTGAGCTACTATTTACATGGTAAAAATGCTGAAATCAGGAGCAAATATACACAAACTCGCTGCTCCTTTCTCCTCCTTTCTTGAAGCAAATAAAAATAAAAACACTCCAAAAATCTCACAGTCACTACTAAAACTACTATTTACTATTCTGAACTATTATTTACATGGTAAAAATGCCGAAATCAAATCAAAAATAGACAAACACACTCATGTGTTGAAGGTCTGTCCATCTCCCCTGAGATCTCGTCAGGTGGGTATCATAACCAGAAATTCTACTCATGTAAAAGCAGTGCTTTGAAATTAATAATTAAAAGTAGACAACCAAAAATTTCTAGTTGAGTTCAGGGGACAAAGAGCACCCACTTAAAAACTTGAGAAATGACTTAAGTCTTGAAGGTTTGAGGTTTTTCTCAAAAAATTATAACAATTTTCTCAAAGTTTTCTACTTTTCTCTGTAGAGTTAACTAAATTTTAAACCATTTTCCTCAAATTTGTAATTTCCTCTTGTAAAATTGACTTCTTGTACATTTTAAACTTTTTTTTTTAAAATAAATGTGTGGATGATTTTATGGCTTATTTTTGGACATTCTCCTTAAGGATTTTTTGGCAGAGAGCAGAATTCATAGGTCCATTTACCAAGTCTTAAGTTAAGCAAGTCTTGCAGGTCCTGAAGCAGCAAAACAGCCCCAGACCATCACACTACCACCACCATATTTTACTGTTGGCATGATGTTCCTTTTCTGAAATGCTGTGTTTCTTTTACACCGGATGTAATGGGACACACACCTTCCTAAAAGTTCAACTTTTGTCTCATCAGTCCACAGAGTATTTTCCCAAAAGTCTTGAGGATCATCAAGGTGTTTTCTGGCAAAATTGAATGAATGAATGAATGAATGAATCTTTATTTCGGATAGATTAAAAGTAGAGATTAAAAAAGAAGCAGAATAATATAACAAAGGGGGAAAGAAAATCCAACAAGGTCAAATTAGACAATAACTCCTCTGATTATACAGTTCAACATAAGTTATCCGAAATGGGTTATGGCTGAAGCCTCACCTTATATTGCCCACCCATATTCCATCCAAGAATTCAAAAGAAAAACAAAACAAGAGCGGTTACAATTTAGAACATAGCTAAGACAAAATGTGACAAACCCCCCCCCCCCAAAAAAAAAAAAACTAAGCAACAACACAACGCAGACTGGATATGACAATCCTTATGGGATTTTACATGTCATCTTGTATATATGTTTGGAGTATTTCTTCCTTTAGTTTTTGTTTAAATTGTCCAACCATTGTACATGATTTTAATTCAGGTCCAAAATCGTTCCATAATCTGACTCCTTGCACTGAAACACAGTGTTGCTTGGTGGTAGTTCTCACTGAAGGTTTTTGAAATATACATGTTCCTCTGAAATGATATTGTTTCTCCCTTATTTGGAACAACTTTTGGATATTTGCAGGCAGTGATAGATTCTTCACTTTAAACATTATTACTGCAGTTTTAAAGTAAACCAGATCTTTCAACTTGAGAGCTTTTAATTTAAGAAAAAGTGGGTTTGTTGGTTCCCTGTAAGCTGCTTTGTTTATTATTCTAATAGCTCTCTTCTGAAGCATAAAGACTGGATATATGTTTGTTTTATATGTATTTCCCCATACTTCAGTACAATATGTCATGTATGGGAGTATTAATGAATGATACAAGGTATATAGTGTGGGTTGATTCAGCAAATATTTCACTCTGTGTAGTATTGCAATTGATTTAGATATTTTACCTTTAATATAATTAATATGTGACTTCCAACACAGTTTATTATCAATTATTACTCCCAAGAAATTTAGTTTTGGGTACCATTTCAATCTCTACACCATTTACACTGAGTTTAGATACTAAGTTGTTGTGATGGTTGTTAAAAACTATAAATTTTGTCTGACTTAAATTGAGCGTAAGCTTTCCTAATTCCTTTCCGAGTGTATCCAAAATTTGTTCCAAATTGCTTCCACTGCATAATAAATTAGTGTCATCGGCAAACAATATTAAATCCATTTTTTCCGAAACTTTACATATATCATTTATATACATATTGAATAACAATGGCCCCAAAACTGAACCCTGTGGGGCTCCACAAGTAACCTTCAGTAACTGTGAGTTTTTGTTACCAACGCATACATACTGATATCTGTTCTTTAAGTAACTACATAACCAGGACAGTGCTACCCCTCTAATACCACAATTTTGTAGTTTCTTTAATAATAAATTATGATCCACTGTATCAAATGCTTTTTTAAGATCCAGGAATACCCCAACTGAATACTCTTTATTTTCAATGGCAGTTGATATTTTTTCTATAAATTCCATTAGAGCAAATGCAGTTGTCCTCTTGTGTCTGAACCCATATTGCTGCTCACACAATAAATTATTCTTCAGTATGAAGTTGTCAATTCTCTCATAGAATATTTTTTCCAAGTATCTTGGAAAATTGCGGCAATAGTGAAATTGGTCTATAGTTTGAGAATTCCCCTCTGTCACCCGTCTTGTATATCGGAATTACTTTAGCTATTTTCATTGCATTGGGAAATATACCTGTTTGGAGAGACAGGTTACAGATATATGTCAGTGGTTTCACTAAGCATTCAATAATAGTTTTGACTAAGAGCATGTCAATACCATCACAGTCCGTAGATGTTTTACTTTTAAACGATTTAACAATTTCAATGACCTCTCTCTCGTCTGTGTTCTTTATGAAAATGGAGTCTTTTATAGCAGTGTTTTTGATTATTGTATCACCTGTAGGCGCTGTAATGGGTATTTCTCGAGCCAAATTAAGACCAATGTTAACAAAAAAGTTATTAAATTCATCTGCAGGTGAAGCTGCATTCACACTCTGAGTCGTTTTATTATTTTTTGAAAAATCGGTTGGGTAGCTTGTATTTCTGTTTTTATTTCCAAGAATACTGTTAACCTCTTGCGCTCCGTTGTACCGCGGATGGGCAAGTCTCTGCATCCTAGGGCACACGGGGGCGCTCTCGTGCGCTTCGACGCATGATCCTGATGATGGTGATGTAGGTGGTGTGGCGTCCAAGCGCACACTGAAAATAAAAGCTGCAGACCCAGCCGCGAACATATTAGTTCATCTGATTGACCTCTCATTCGACTAATAAAAGCCTTGAACTGGGTTTCTGAAACCTTGAAGAACCAATGAATGAAAACCTAGCCAGAAGGACCCGCCTCCCAACGGCTGCGAGCCAATTGAAGCACAGAAGTTTGCTGAGCTGTTTTGTCTAAAGCTGGGTGAAGAGAGACTACTTCAGCAGCCACAGGCAGTGCTTTATTATTTTTTTTTAATTCCAGCAGAGTGTTTAGGATTCTCTTATATGGTCATTGTAGACCGACGGAGGCCGACGACGAAGGTCGTAAATCATTTGCCAAAACCGCAATCATGGAATTATGTTTTGACCGGGTCACACGACCAGAACCACGAGCGGACCAGCGTCGGTTTGTCTGACAATGAGGAAGAGAAGCTGGCCAGGACAATGTGGCTGTGAAGAGGTAAGGTGTTATAAGCCAAATTATTTTTTATCCCTGAAAATTGTAATCAAAAATGACTTTTGACCGATCGGTAAATTACAACTGTGCGGCGCAAGATGTCCGAAGTGGTTCACCGTGTTACACGGTTCGTTCGCCGCCTCTGTGCCGTGAACGCCCCCCCCCCCCCCGCCGCTATGATTCTGTAACGGGGGGGGGGGAGCCGTGGTGACAGCGTTGCTGTGGAAACATGCCACATCCAAGTGTAATCCATCATGTAGCGAGGGCGGATCTCCGTCCTCTGTAGCGGGGGGGTGGGGTGGACAACCCCCCCCCCCCACACACACACACACACACACAGACACAGCCCTGAGTGTGACCTTTCATTAGTGCCCTAAATGAAGCTTCTACATTGAATCATTCAAAAGTTACAGACGTTTTTCCAAACTGTGCCATTTGGCACAATTTGGCACAGTTCCAAAATGCCTGGGAACTACCTGAGAACAAAGTTGTGTGATATATTCATTTTTTGTGGTATTGTTACAAAATTTGGACCTCAGCTGGATAACACTTGGTCCTACATTTCTGTTGCATTTTCCAGCCGGGATCTGAAGCTGTGTGTTATTTGCAAGTATTTGTATCCAAAAAAACACCCAGGCTAAATTTATTTTCTTCAAGTTCACTATGTTTAGATGACTGTAACTCAGTGGCCGGAGCACTTAGAGAGATCATGTTTTTTTTGCCAAAAAATTCAAAGTGTTTCAAAGGGTTAAGTATTGTCCATGTATTTTTAATATTGTCTCTGTTTTTCTCCAGTTCTTTACTGTAATAGTCTCTCTTACTACATATTATTATATATGTTAACTTATTTTTGTATGTTTTATACCGCTGCTCTGCTTCTTTTGTCCTTTTCCTTAGGAAAGCTTTATATAATAAATTTTTCTTTTTACACGCCTTTTGTAATCCTTTGGTTTACCATGGCTTATCGGCAAATTTATGTTTAAGCTTTTTCTTTACTAATGGACAATTTTTTTTTTCATAAAGACGGGTTACAGTGTTTATAAATGTGTCATAGGCTTCATTTACATCTGATACATAGACTTTTGTCCAGTCTTGCTTCAGCAAGTCCTCTTTAAAAGTACTGATTGCATTTTGTGATTTGTATCTGAACGATTTTAAAATTTTTTCTGTATTGGCCCCCGTGTGGCCATGGATAAGTGCAAAGGTTGGCAAGTGGTCACTTATATCATTTATCAATAATCCACTTTCTATTTTCTTATCAATAATATTAACAAACAGGTTGTCAATAAGTGTAGCAGTGTGAACTGTGATTCTACTGGGATGTGTTATTGTGGGATATAGACTCATGCTGTACATAGAGTTCATGAACTCTGTAATTACATTTTGTTGATAAGTATTTAGTAGATCAATATTGAAATCTCCACAAATTACTACCATTTTCTTACTAGTAATATTATTGTACAGCTCGACTAATTTATCTCTGAATGTCTCAATGCAAGTTCCCGGCGTTCTATATATACAACTTATAATTAGATTTTTTGTTTTATCTTTGTCAATCTCAACAGTAACACATTCCAAAATCCCTGGTAGTGCAAAGGACATTCCATTTACAAGCTTACACCTATACAGGTCATCAATATACAGTGCAGCACCACCACCCTTTTTTTGAGATCTGTTAATATGAAACATCTGATATCCCTCTATTGCCATCAGGGGAGCCTGCTCTTCATTTAGCCAAGTTTCAGAGACTGCGATAGCTGTAAATTTTCTGTCTAGCTGTTTTAAATAGTCCTGAATCTGTGGAAAGTTTTTGTTAAGACTTCTGCTGTTGAAGTGTATTATTGATAGTTTACCATCTAGTTGCACTTGACTTTTGAATTGCTTTTTAGTATAATATTCACAATGATTATAAATATTATTGAAAAAGTGGTTATCAGGATCAATATCATTCTCCATCTCTTGTAGTTTATGTTCAACATAATGGCATATTTTCAGAGTTTGAGTTTCCTCACTCTGTGTCAAATGACTTCCTCCAACTGGGGATAATTGATGTCTACTCAAGTCAGTCATAAGTTTTTTTGTTTGTTTTGTTTATTTTTTTTAAAGTACATTGACATGGTATGTCAAAAGAACTATTCTTGCCGTGTGTTTGGATATGGATTATCATTGTCTCTTAATTTTCTTGATCAGTGTTCATCTGTATTTATTTAAGTCAGTAACATCTCTGATCATTATGCTGTTTGCTTCCTCAGGTGTTCCATTTAGTTTGATCCAAACTCTACAATTTCTTGTCCATGTTGCCTGTATCTTATTTTGTCTTTTCTGCATCTGTGCTTGCCATACTATTTCAGCATTTGTTTTTGTTAGGTGTTCATTTAGGTAAACTTCTGTTCCCCGGAGCTTTCTGGCCTGCCTCAGTATGTCATTCTTTACCCTTCTGTTCACAGAGCGCATCACAATTGATTTCTTTGTTTTATTATCTTTTCTGGGTAAAGCATGACAGGCTGAAATTGCATTTGCTTCGACCTTTATATCTCTACTATCAAGGAACTGAAGCACCTGGAGACTGATTCACTTGTGGGAGCCTCCTCACCTCTCAGTCCTGTTGTAGCATGAGTGTATGATTGATATTTGATGTCTAGTCCACTTATAATTAGATCATCCATACGAGAACATTGTTCAAGATCCTTGACGCATCGCTTCAAGTCCGTAATTTTTTTGTCTTTTTCCTGAATTGTTAATTTTAATTCTCGGACTTCTTCCATTAGGCCTAATATTTTGACCTGCTGGCTAACAATTTTGGTCACTTCTTCTGACAAGAAGTTCAGAGATTTTTTGATCTCTTCCATTTCCTCCTTCTTTGGTGACATTTTTACTGACCTGTGGATAGTAAAACAATCTCTGCTGGTGTCGCCGGTATCCGATCCGACTGACCTCGAATCCAGCTGGGCCTCAGCTAGCCCCCTCCGCTGCTAGTCCTGCTGCTTACCGCCGCCGTAACCGAGCTCCTGTCCAGCCGGGGTACCGGCAACTCCTCCACCGAGTCCCGCCGCACACCGCCGCTGTAGCCGAGCTCTGATCCTGCTTCTGTCCGGCTGGGGTCCCGATAGATCCTCCGCTGAGTCCCGCCACCTACCGCCGTCTGCCTCAGTAGTTCCTCCGCTGAGCCCCGCCGCTGTAACTGGGCTCCGACTCAGGCTCTTGTCTGGCTGGGGCCCCGGTGGTCCTCCACTGGTCCCCGTCTCCCACCACCGCTGCACCCGAATTGCGATCCAGCTGCCGTCCAACTGTTGCCTCGGTTAGTTCCTCCGGTGAGCCCCAATCACCAGGGACAGAGTCGCTTCGTGTTGGTGTTAGGTGCTATGACTAGCGTTAGCTTAGCAAACGCTTCGGGTAAAGCGTAACAGCGAACCCCAAAAAGAAACGCTAATCAGTTTACTCACAGAGCCCGGTGAAAGGCAATTAAAGGGGTATTTCAACCAAGGTGGAAATTCAGCCTGTGCGTGTGCGTCACAAATGCCGATCGCTGTTGGTTAGTTATTTTAGTGGCAAAATCAGCAACTTTGTCTCAGCACTGAAAAAACACAGCCATCGCAGCCATTTCAGTAATTCAGTAATTACAGTAATTTCTGTAATTTTTTTCAGCTGGTGAGAGAAAAATAAAGAAAACAGTGGTTAGCAATTCATCCTTTAATCATTAGGTGGCGCTATAACTTTTGTTTATTATTTGTATATAGACACATTCGGGGCAGGGTGACTATTGATCGTATAAAATTTTATGTAAATCTTACAAAATTTGTCCAATTTACAAGGGTCCGATGTTGTAACCACTAGGCGGCACTCTAACTTTTGTTATTTTTATATAGGAGTGTTCAGGGTTGGACTCTTATCCATTGTCGAAAATTTGGTGAAAATCAGACAAAGTTTGTCCAAGATACATCTTTCCGATATTTCATGGCGAGGAGTCAACATTCGCCATGTTGCCATGGCAACACTTCCCTGTCAGTTATGTGTTGTCCACCCATATAGCACTATATATGACAGTGACCTTAATCTATGGTCCAAATTTCATGACTCCAGGACCTTCCCACCCCTCCCCATAAGCTCATGGATTGAATGGCAAGGAGGGCGTGTCAATGGTAACACGTGTGCCGTCATGCTAAAGTTGATGTTCAGTGATGATCATTGCTGTGGTCTTATTAATCTCGAAAATTTCATGTCATTCTGGCAAGTGGTGCGTGAGTAATAAAAAGTTTTCAGCATTGTTAACCAGTAGGTGTCCCTATATGTTTTGTCAGCTCTTTTGATGTAGACTTGTTCGGGGCGGGACTATTTTCCATCATTAAAACTTTGGTGCACATCGGACAAGTTTTGCCCGAGTTACAGCTTCTTGATTTTGTAAGGGGAGGAGTCAGACTTCGTCATGGCGCCATGGCAACACTTCCCTGTCAGCTGTGTGTTGTCCACCCATATAGGACGATAAAGGACAGTGACTTCAACCTATGGTCCAAATTTCATGACTTCAGGACCTTCCTACCCCTCCCCATAAGCTCATGGATTTAATGGCGAGGAGGGCATGTCCGGGCAGCACGGTGGAGGAGTGGTTAGCACTGCGGCAGCACAGCAAAAAAAGGCCGGGGGATCCTGGGTTCGATCCCAGCCCCCGACCAGCAGTGATCTGTGTGGAGTTTGCATGTTCTCCCCATGTCTGCGTGGGTTTACTCCGGGATTTCTCCAGTTTCCTCCCACATGCCAAAAAACATGCAAGTTAGGTTAATTGGCATCAAACTGGGGATTCTAAATTGTCCTTAGGCATGAATGTGAGAGTGAATGGTTGTCTGTCTCTCTGTGTTGGCCCTGCCATGGACTGGCGATCTGTCCAGGGTGTACCCTACCTTTCTCCCAAAGATGCTGGGATAGGCTCCCGCCCCCCCCCCCCCCCGCCGCGACCCGAAAAGGATTAAGTGGAAGAAGATGGATGGATGGAGTGTGTGTCCATGGTAACACATGTGACGGCATGCTAAAATTGATATACAGTTATGATCATCGCTGTTGTCGGACAAATCTCAGAAAATTTCATTCTGGACAGCGGCCCGTGAGTAATAAATAAGAGTTTTCAGCAATTCTTTCATTAACCACTATGTGGCGCTATATCTGTTGTCAGGTATTTTGATGTAGCTGCATTTGGGGCGGGACTATTTTCCATCATGGAAACTTTGGTGCACATCCGACAAGTTTTGCCCGAGTTACAACTGCTTTATTTTGTAAGGAGAGGAGCTAAACTTCGTCATGGCGTCACTTGAATGGCAAGGAGGGCGTGTCCATGGTAAGACGTGTGCCATCATGCTAAAGTTGATGTTCAGTTATGATCACTGCTGTGGTCTTATTAATCTCAGAAAATTTTAAGTGAATCTTGCCAGCGGCGCGTGAGTAATAAATAAAACAGTTTTCAGACATTCTTCTGTTATCCACTATGTGGTGCTATATCTGTTGTCAAGTATTTTGACGTAGTTGCGTTCGGGGCTTGACTATTTTCCATCATGGAAGGTTTGGTGCACATCCGACAAGTTTTGCCTGAGTTACAGCTGGTTGAAGTTGTAAGGGGAGGAGTCAAACTTCACCATGACGCCCAGGCCACACCTTTTGAGATTCTTACTTAATTTCTACAATTTTTAATGGCCAATTCCTATAGATGCTGCCATGTAAAAATTAGCTAAATCGGAGTAGGTCCCTAGGACTAGTCAGTTCAAATGCGAGGTGTGACTTTTTTCCGAATTGGAGGTGGGGCGACATTGAGGCAAGATGACGGCATTCCTTTTAGCGGTGGGTATGGGCCACAATGATGTTTTTTGCATGTCTTGAGGTGATGCACACCTCACCCAAATTTTATGTCTCTATGGCAAAGATTATGGTCTCCAGTCTCCGTAGACCTTGAGCATTTGTGTACGTTTGGCCCCACCCACAAAAATGAGGGGTGGGGGGGCACATATGTTTTCCAGTTTATCATATTTTTTGTCGGGTGTGAGGGGTTTGCCAAAAAAAATCGTGTTTTGGTTAACGTTCAGAGGGTGAAAAATGCGATCATTTCGGCGGAAAAGTAATAATAAAGAAACGGAGCGGATCCAATAGGGCTTTCACCGACTGACGTTGTCAGTGGCTCAGGCCCTAATAAAATCAATGTCTCAAACTTTGTCAAAAGCCAGAGAATAAAAAATGGGCTTTAAGAGGAGTTTTAAAACTGGACAGTGCAGAGGCCTGTGTGATGGATAAAGGCAGAATTTTCAACAGAATGTGGCAATTTTTTTTCCTTTTTTCCTCTGACAATTTAAACTTTTGACCATAATTTTGTAGAGCCAGAACAGAACAATAACCCTGAATTCAAAGAAATATAATTAGTAAAATTATATTTAAAGAAATTAATTAACTTAAATGACCAAATATGCTGTTATTTCTGTTACATCTATGTGTTTATCATTTTTTTAGAAATCTCCTCACCAACCAGACAGCAGAAAAAACCTCCCTTATTTTGAAATCCAAATGTTGGTACATTTAGTTTGACTGAGGGCTGCTGACGGATTAAAGTCATTGACTTCGTGAATTCCGGTCATCTTAACTTGCCAGGTACATAATAATGAACATAAATTATTTGTTAATATTGCAGTAGCTGGTGAAGTAAATCCTCAGCGATTCATCAGTCACTCTTGCCTTTCCCTGCAATGAATCCTAACCAGACCTGTTAGCCAAGCGACTCCTTATTGTTGTTCCGGTTACCAGCGGGTTAAAATCACCAGAAATGCCTCCACTGCTTATTTCTTGTACTTTTTTCCATATTTAAAGTACTTTAATAAGCTCATGCTTCTCTTGGACAGCATTGCTAGAGAGATACGCTCTGCTTGCAGAAACGGTCACGCGGGCACCGGGTGGGCGGGGCGCTTCCACGCAGATGACAGTTACACATGTTGTTCATGTGCATGCTTGCGGAACGTTTCTTTCATATTTAATTTTTCTTATCCCAGCCCCTGACCAACAGTGATCTGTGTGGAGTTTGCATGTTCTTCCCGTATCTGCGTGGGTTTACTCCGGGATTTCTCCGGTTTCCTCCCACAGGCCAAAAACATGCAGGTTCGGTTAATTGGAGACCCTTAAGTGGCCCTAGGTGTGAATGTGTGTGTGAATGGTTAAGGGATAGCGCCATACCATGGCTGCTTCATCCATCCAGGTGGATGCCGTCCATTTCCCCTCTGGGGATCAATAAAGTATACAAAATCAAATCAAAAATATTATAGGCACAGCAGCATACTTCCTTAGGGAGGCGGGCCGCCACACAGAAATATTACCAGAGGAAACCCTGATAATGGAGTTGGATGTCTTGATTACTTTGGAAGATGTGTGTAAAGAGTGGCATGGATACAAAAGTCAAGAGAAACCTTCAGCTTTAGACAGAAGAATTCGGCCCTGTAGAGAGAGGTCTCTTGTTTAGCCAGTTTAGCCTTGAATTGGGTTTCTGAAACCTTGAAGAACCAATGACTGAAAACCTAGCAAGAAGGACCCGCCTACCAACGCTGTGAATGCAGCGAGCCAATTGAAGCACAGAAGTTCGCGAGCTGTTTTGTGTAAGGGTGGGTGAAGAGAGACTGACTGCTGCAGCAGATGAAAAAAAGGACCCGCAGGAAGAACCCCACAGACCCAGCAGCACGGAGACCATCCACAAGTGTGACCTGTGTGACAGGGACTGCCATTCGCGCATCGGCATGTTCGGCCACAGGCGGTGCTTTTTTTGTTTTTATTCCAGCAGAGTAGACATAGACATTTAGGATTCTCTTCCATGGTCATCATAGACCGACGGAGGCCGACGATGAAGGCTGAGTGACACACATGCGTTCGCCAGTCTTTTTTTAATTACTACTGTTATTTGTTTTGAAAAATCGTTCGCCAAAACCGCAATAATGGAATTATGTTTTGATCGGGTCGTGAGACCAGCGTCGCGTTCGTCTGACAATGAGGAAGAATTTCGCCAGCTCCGCTTCTGCTGTGAAGAGGTAAGTGTTCTAAGCTAAATTATTCTTTATCCCTGAAAATTGTAATCAAAATGACTTTTGACCGATCGGTAAATTACAGCTGTGCGTCATCGCTGCATGACGGACTGTGGCGCAACGGGCGATATCCGTCCTCTGTAGCGAGGGGGGGGGACAACCCCCCCCCCCCACACACACACACACACACATCCCTGAATGTCACCTTTCGTTAGAGCCCAAGGTGAAGCTCCTATATTGAATCATTCAAAAGTTACAGACGTTTTTCCAAACTGTGCCATTTGGCACAATTTGGCACAGTTCAAAAATGCCTGGGAACTACCCGAGGAAAAAGCTGTGTAATATATTCATTTTTTGTGGTATTGTTACAAAATTTGGACCTCAGCTGGATAACACTTGGTTCTACATTTCTGCTGCATTTTCCAGCCCGGATCTGAAGCTGTGTGTTATTTGCAAGCATTTGTATCCAAAAAAACACCCAGGCCAAATTTATTTTCTTCAAGTTCACTATGTTTAGATGACTGTAACTCAGTGGCCAGAGCACTTAGAGAGATTATGACTGTTTTGCCAAAAAATTCAAAGTGTTTTCTTTTAAATGAGACCAACCCCATGAAGATGCTGCAAATGGTTGAAGAACAGCTTTCGATTTACTTTGGGCACGTTATTTTTTGGCGTTTTTAGGGAAATTGACCGGAGTGCAAGGGGTTAAGCCTTTCATGGCGTCGACAACGTGAAATCGGCATTTCACTTTGAAAAGGATGGCAGCGAGTTATTGCAAATGAGCAGGTTTAAAACACACACAACATTAAAGTTAAGAGTATTGCAAGAAGGAAAATAGTTTAATATAAAACACAGCTGTCTTACCTTTGAATGTCCTTTACAAATGAAGATATTCAAATTGAAGTACGGAGGAAAAACGTAAAAACTGTCCAAAATATCCAGTAGATTCTCCAGAGGTGTTACAATATATATATTGTGAAGGAATGAAAGGATGAGACGCCTAAATTGTGCACCAGGAGTGCACCAGAGGAAAAGTGGAAAAATGCATATCGTACTGCTTATGCAAAGGGCTGCAAACTAACAAAAAAGTTACATGAAAATAGCACAAAATCACCAGAAAAAAAGACCCGTTTCACAGCACAGAAGGTCTGAAATCATGTGAAAATGTTAGAAATGTTACAGAGTCAGAGCCGAGGGCTGAGCTACTATTTACATGGTAAAAATGCTGAAATCAGGAGCAAATATACACAAACTCGCTGCTCCTTTCTCCTCCTTTCTTGAAGCAAATAAAAATAAAAACACTCCAAAAATCTCACAGTCACTACTAAAACTACTATTTACTATTCTGAACTATTATTTACATGGTAAAAATGCCGAAATCAAATCAAAAATAGACAAACACACTCATGTGTTGAAGGTCTGTCCATCTCCCCTGAGATCTCGTCAGGTGGGTATCATAACCAGAAATTCTACTCATGTAAAAGCAGTGCTTTGAAATTAATAATTAAAAGTAGACAACCAAAAATTTCTAGTAGAGTTCAGGGGACAAAGAGCACCCACTTAAAAACTTGAGAAATGACTTAAGTCTTGAAGGTTTGAGGTTTTTCTCAAAAAATTATAACAATTTTCTCAAAGTTTTCTACTTTTCTCTGTAGAGTTAACTAAATTTTAAACCATTTTCCTCAAATTTGTAATTTCCTCTTGTAAAATTGACTTCTTGTACATTTTAAACTTTTTTTTTTTAAATAAATGTGTGGATGATTTTATGGCTTATTTTTGGACATTCTCCTTAAGGATTTTTTGGCAGAGAGCAGAATTCATAGGTCCATTTACCAAGTCTTAAGTTAAGCAAGTCTTGCAGGTCCTGAAGCAGCAAAACAGCCCCAGACCATCACACTACCACCACCATATTTTACTGTTGGCATGATGTTCCTTTTCTGAAATGCTGTGTTTCTTTTACACCGGATGTAATGGGACACACACCTTCCTAAAAGTTCAACTTTTGTCTCATCAGTCCACAGAGTATTTTCCCAAAAGTCTTGAGGATCATCAAGGTGTTTTCTGGCAAAATTGAATGAATGAATGAATGAATGAATCTTTATTTCGGATAGATTAAAAGTAGAGATTAAAAAAGAAGCAGAATAATATAACAAAGGGGGAAAGAAAATCCAACAAGGTCAAATTAGACAATAACTCCTCTGATTATACAGTTCAACATAAGTTATCCGAAATGGGTTATGGCTGAAGCCTCACCTTATATTGCCCACCCATATTCCATCCAAGAATTCAAAAGAAAAACAAAACAAGAGCGGTTACAATTTAGAACATAGCTAAGACAAAATGTGACAAACCCCCCCCCCCCCCCAAAAAAAAACTAAGCAACAACACAACGCAGACTGGATATGACAATCCTTATGGGATTTTACATGTCATCTTGTATATATGTTTGGAGTATTTCTTCCTTTAGTTTTTGTTTAAATTGTCCAACCATTGTACATGATTTTAATTCAGGTCCAAAATCGTTCCATAATCTGACTCCTTGCACTGAAACACAGTGTTGCTTGGTGGTAGTTCTCACTGAAGGTTTTTGAAATATACATGTTCCTCTGAAATGATATTGTTTCTCCCTTATTTGGAACAACTTTTGGATATTTGCAGGCAGTGATAGATTCTTCACTTTAAACATTATTACTGCAGTTTTAAAGTAAACCAGATCTTTCAACTTGAGAGCTTTTAATTTAAGAAAAAGTGGGTTTGTTGGTTCCCTGTAAGCTGCTTTGTTTATTATTCTAATAGCTCTCTTCTGAAGCATAAAGACTGGATATATGTTTGTTTTATATGTATTTCCCCATACTTCAGTACAATATGTCATGTATGGGAGTATTAATGAATGATACAAGGTATATAGTGTGGGTTGATTCAGCAAATATTTCACTCTGTGTAGTATTGCAATTGATTTAGATATTTTACCTTTAATATAATTAATATGTGACTTCCAACACAGTTTATTATCAATTATTACTCCCAAGAAATTTAGTTTTGGGTACCATTTCAATCTCTACACCATTTACACTGAGTTTAGATACTAAGTTGTTGTGATGGTTGTTAAAAACTATAAATTTTGTCTGACTTAAATTGAGCGTTAATTTGTTTGAATCAAACCACAGTTTAAGCTTTCCTAATTCCTTTCCGAGTGTATCCAAAATTTGTTCCAAATTGCTTCCACTGCATAATAAATTAGTGTCATCGGCAAACAATATTAAATCCATTTTTTCCGAAACTTTACATATATCATTTATATACATATTGAATAACAATGGCCCCAAAACTGAACCCTGTGGGGCTCCACAAGTAACCTTCAGTAACTGAGTTTTTGTTACCAACACATACATGCTGATATCTATTCTTTAAGTAACTACATAACCAGGACAGTGCTACCCCCCTAGTACCACAATTTTGTAGTTTCTTTAATAATAAATTATGATCCACTGTATCAAATGCTTTTGTAAGGTCCAGGAATACCCCAACTGAATACTCTTTATTTTTGATTTGATTTTGATTTCCCCCAGATTATATTTGAAATTGAGATGAACCTCTAGGTTGTTTTTGCTCAGTATTGTTTTTTGTCTTGAAACTCTGCCATGCAGGCCATTTATATACAGTCTCTTTCTTATGGTGGAGTCATGAACACTGACCTTACCTGAGGCAAGTGAGGCCTGCAGTTTTTTGGATTAGGGATGGGCATAATTAACCGATTAACCGATAATTGATCATTAAGAATTTCACCGAGGAAGTTCATTTTCGTCGACAAACCAATTTTTTTTTTAAACAATCCGAATGTAGGTTATTAGGCCTAGTGCACGGCCGTCCTCAAACAATGCAATGCATTTAACTGTGCCACTGGCAAAATTTGGGCACCAGGGGGCAACATTACACCATTGCCGTACCCTGGCATGCCTCAGTTGATACATGCGAGCTTCCGTAGGTCAATCGCCACCAAATCATGAAGAGGTCGCGGCGAAGTGTTGCGTGGGACCATTTTAATTTAAAAAATGACCAGGTGTACTGCAATCACTGCAATGCAGCATACAAATATACCTCATCGACAACACAAATGATGTATCATTTGAACACCACTCATCCAAGCCTGGTAAAAGACGGTGGCGGCGGTTCATCATCTCTAACCCAGGCTAGCCTGGACTCGATGCTAGCACGGAGGAGCTGCAGTGCTCAACGAGCAGAGAAGGTCACCAAACTGATAGCGAAGATGGTCGAAACAGACATGCTCCCTGTCAGTGCCGTGGAGGGCAAAGGTTTTCAGGAATTAATCAAATTTTTGGAACCGGAATACACCATGGCGTCAAGACGCACCGTGACGAGACGGATAGAAACACACTACGAACAGAGGGCACAGGAGCTGGTTAAAGAGTTGTCCATGGCGGAGAAAGTGGCTATAACCACTGACTGCTGGTCTGCGTTAACCTCGGAGAGTTATATCACGATCACCTGCCACTATATCAACGATGAGTGGAAAGTCAATTCCGCTGTACTGCTGACCGAAAGCCTGCCAGGACGACATACAGCTGATCATCTCGCTGAAAAGCTAAACGAAGCTGCAGGGCAGTGGGGTCTTGAAGGCAAAGTTCTTGCATGTGTCCATGACAATGCAGCGAATATTGTTGCTGCCAACAACACCACCAGAGTAAGCTGGATTTCATGCCCTTGCTTTGCTCACACTTTACAGTTGGCAATCAATGACGGGTTTGCTCTGTACCTGCATCGGGTAATATCAGCGGCCAGCAAGCTCGTGAGCCACTTTAATCACAGCACATCAGCAACCACAGCACTGCTAAAGAAGCAAGAACAGATGGGGCTCGCAACTCACCGGCTTATCCAGTCATGCAAAACACGGTGGAACTCCGTGTGCGAGATGTTCGATCGGCTTGTGGAGCAGCGTTGGGCTGTTGCTGTGCTGTCGGATCGAAACGTAACCAAACTCCAAGATGCCAGGATGCTGGAACTGAAGGATGAATATTGGCAGTTGATGGAAGACACGCAGCCTGTGCTGTCAGCACTTAAATGTGCCACCACAGTGATGTCTGCTGAAGATGACGTGTCCATTTCAAACATATATCCTGTCACCTTTGGGCTCGTCAATATCCACCTCATTCGCCGTGAAGAAGACGGGGCCAGACTTGTCGAATTCAAGGAAAAAGTGCGGTCCTCCCTCATCGAGCGAATGAATGTAAGTTTAACTATTTTGGAAGCCTTATTTTATTCTATATGATTTCAAATTAAATGGCTATATAATTTCTATTAGTTATCATAATTGCTTAACTGTTCTGTTGTGTATAGAACAATATGTATCCTAACTCTTACTTAATTTTCCACCATACAGGTCCAGTCTGATGAGTTTGTGTCATCCGTCAGCATGATAGCTACGATGTTGGACCCACGCCACAAGCATCTCGGCTTTCTTTCACCAGCACAGAGAGTGGTTTGCCAATGCGAAACTGGTTCACCTGGCCACACCAGTGGGGACCAGTGAAGAAGAGGCTGTTCCACTGGATGGGGACGAGGTTACGTCTGACTGCGCAAACATTGCTGCTGCGGACTCAAAGCACCACGTCTCAGCTATGGCACTCCTTCTTGGAGATGACTATGCCACTCATCACGAGACTGACATCGATGCGGAATTTCAGAACTTTTTGCGAGAGACTCCACCACCACTGGGTTGTACCCCAACCGACTGGTGGAGAGATAACAGAGTTCGGTTCCCAAGGTTGGCGAAATTAGCTAATAGGTACTTGTGCATCCCGGCCACGTCTGTCCCATCCGAACGGGTTTTTTCAGCGGCAGGACTGACGGTGACCAGAATTCGGTCACGTCTGACGCCAGAGCATGTGAATATGCTCATCTTTTTAAACAAAAATGGGTAGCCGTCTCTGTAATAATACTGGCGTCATGATGCTATCCTGATAATTGGATATACAAAGGCCTTGTTGCCTTGTTACAGGCTTTTCGAGATTGTTATTATTTTTATTTAGGGTAAAAAAAACGGCTGTTCCGTTATGTTGTCAGTGTCACTGACATGAGTTCACGTTTTACTGCCAAACACTGAACAAGCGCATTTTTTTTTTTTTAACAAAAAGCAGACCTATAATTCTGACGCCGTGATATAATGGGATAGCCTACGTAAAGGCAAATTGTTGTGTAGCTAGCTTTCTTACTTTGATATCCTTGTTTTTAAATAAAGGAAAAGAAAAAAGTAAAAGAAAGAAATATATGTTCCGTTATGTGTCCTGTATGTGTCTCCCGTTATTGTCTGGCTCGCAACTTGAAGCCTCCCTCGTTTGCGCAATGCGCATGTGTTCACGTTTTACTGCAAACTTGTCTTGTTAATAAATTCATCCTCGAAGAAAAACACTCTGTATTTTTTTTATTATTATTCTCAATACATAAGAGTACAGTGATCCCTCACTTATCGCGTCACCCATAAATAATACGTACGCTCATTCTCTCACTCTCTCTCTCATATGATACGTGTGTGTGTGTGTAAGTGTACATACATACTTTCCTTCTTGCCTTGAGAGAGAGCATTCGCATTTTTCTTCCCTCCTCTCCTGCCTTCCTGACCTATTCCCAGCTTTGCAATGTTGCGTTTTTGTCTGTGTTTAGTCACTCTTCTTCTGCTGAATCTTAATCTAAACGGAAATTATGGATTTGGAAGCGGCTTAAATGTGCTATTGTCACTATTTTTCAACAAGAATCGGGCCAAGGGGGAGCCCAAGAATTGGAACCTGCGAGGAGACTCATGGACATTGGAATTCATGCGTCTGTGGAAACATTATTGGTTATGATCTCAGGACTTCTATTTTTGGCTGTGGAGTTCCCTGATGCATCAGAAATTGAAGGAAGGTGAGAGAGCTGATCAAAGCGGACCTGGCAAGCTCCTTCATCAAATTCGACCAGTTGGGGAGGGCACGAGTAGCGGCAAACGGTGAACTGAATGACAGTGATTCAGTGGAGGAATACATCTGGAGCCCTGTGCTCTCCATGGAAAAACAGTTTAAGCCTGCACATATAATAAAAGCACAGAATTACACGGGTGAGGACAAATTCTATTCTCTGAGTGCACTGTGCTGATTTGATTTGACCTTGTTTGGTGCCCCGTGTTTACATTCCTCCTGATTAAGATAAGCGGAAGGACCGGCTTTTTACCCAAACAATCGACAATCAGTTGTTGTCGTATCAGCGGATTGGACCCTCAAGGACAGTGCCCATGTGCCTTCTGCAAGCAAGAGAGATAGACTCTGGACTTGTTTATAAGTCACATGATTATAACATCTATCCACTGCCAGGAGGCGCCCTCTGCTGCTCACTAACAACTGTCTCATTTACACTACACAATGCATACAACATTACATGCATACAATACACTGCCTCTCAACTTTTGTGTGTGATCTCCTGCTAAATGTCTGCTAAATGTGCATTGAGGTTTTTTTTTGCCTGCAATCAAAATTTCACTCACTGCCGAGCGCCATTCTGATAAAACATGTTTTTTTTCTCTCGCCTACTGTGTCATATCCATTCTCTTTTTCTTTTTTTTCCTTTCTTCTTTATGACTGGCGCCTAGCGGCTGCCCCGGCCTTGGATGCGCTCTGCAGAGCGTGCCCAAATGCCAAGTCACGTTTCGTTACCTTGTATTCATACATGTGTAATGACAATAAAGTTGAATCTCATCTCATCTCAATCACATACGTAGATGTAAATAAAGTGTACATAAATATGTTTTTCTTTTATTCTTATAACAAGATACGTAACTCAAGATGAAGATGATTTACTGCACAGGTTAATGAGAGCTTTACTGCTCCTCAGGTGCTAGAGGCGCAGGATCGTCGAGGGAAGCTGCAGGAGGCAGCGTAGTGGCTCGACGGGAAGACTATTTCGCACAAAATGGCACAAGAGAACAGCAAAAAGTTCCACGCGGCGAGACTAAGCAACACGAGCGATAAAGAGCAATGAATGCGGTCTTCCTTCACTGGGTGGGCGCTCGGCAGGGAGAGAAGCTGGGTAAAACGTCTCGGCCAATCAGCTTGCGGGGTGAAACGTCTCGGCCAATCAGCTTGCGAGATTCCCGAGCCGAGCCAACACGAGAACAGCGAACAGAGAAAGGTGAAGCGCGAAGTAGCGAGGGATCACTGTATAGGCATCATAGGCCTAAATGTAATTGTTTTTAATATAAAAATGTTAATGATTAACCGATTATTAATCATTAATTCTCCCGACGATCGACGAAGAAAATTTCACCGAATGCCCATCCCTAGTTTGGATGTTGTTGTGGGGTCTTTTGTGACCTCGTGGATGAGTCGTCACTGCACTCTTTGGGTAATTTTGCTCTGCTGGCCACTCCTTCACCATTTGTGGATAATGGCTGTCATTGTGGTTAGCTGGAGTCCCAAAACTTTCGAAATGGTGTTATAACCTTTCCCAGACTGATAAATTTCAGTTACTTTGTTTCTCATTTGTTGCTGTATTTCTTTGGATTGCAGCATGGTGTCTAGCTTTTGAGGATTGTTTGGTCTCCTTCACTTTGTCAGGCAGGTCCTATTTAAGTGATTTCTTGATTGAGAACAAGCATGGCAGTAATCAGGCCTTGATGTGGCTTGAGAAATTGAACTCAGTTTTCCAAAGATGTGATAAACCACAGTTATTTTTTTTTGTTTGTTTTTTGGGGGGTGGTCACTTTTTCCACACAGGACCATGTAAGTTTGGATTTTTTTTTTACCCTTAATAATAAACACCTTCATTTAAAAACTGCATTTCGTGTTTACTTTTGTTTTCTTTGTCTAATATTAAAATTTGTTTGATGACAAACAAAAAAATGAGGAAGGGGACAAACACTTTTTCACACCACTGTAGGTGTACCATGCTTGTGGCATCATTTTCAAAAGACTTGAGGCTGTAATTGCTGCCAAAGATGCATCAACAAAGTTGTGAGCAACGGCTGTGAATACTTACAGTTGGGCAAAAAAGTATTTAGTCAGCCACCAGTTGTGCAAGTTCTCCCACTTAAAAGATGAGAGAGGTCTCCAATTTTCATCATAGGTATACCTCAACTGAAAATTGATGAAAATTGGAGACCTCTCTCATCAGGGGCGGCAGTGGCTCAGGAGGTAGAGCAGGTCGTCCAATAACCACATGGTCGGTGGTTCGAATCCCGCTCTCCCCAGATATCCTGCCGTTGTGTCCCTTGGCAAGACACTTCACCCCAGTTGCCCCTGGTGGGTCTGGAAGCGCCATGTTAGGCAGCATGCCACCATCAGTGTGTGTGAATCAGGGATGGCAATAATCCGCGGATTTCCGCCGATTTATTTTCAAATTGATCATTTCTGTGAATCGTCTAAATCCGTTGAGAAAATTTTAGGGAGGGTAAGTTACCTTATTGTTACCGATTTTAGCGAAAATCAACACGATTACATAAGCGCTCGGCGCTTCCCCGGGTCAAGTCTCTCGCGATAACCCGGATGTACTCAAGCTACTGCTGTATTGTAAACAGCCCTGCGATTGGATAGTTGCAAACAATTGGAGCAATCAAATGGCTTGTTGTATGCTTTGTCAAAAATTCATGGCGGCGTGTTCGTCAGGGATGTGATTTTACCGCTAATTCGCACAATTCCGCTTTTTTTTAATCTTCCAGGAAGATAAAGCACGTTAAGTACGTTAGCGGCTTGTGGTCCACGAACGCAGTGAAGGTGCGCCCTTTCAGGCAGAACTGGAAGTGACGTATGGCCAGGTGGAGAGCCATTAACTCGCTGTCGAACACGATGTATTTACGCTCACTGTCGTGCAAAGACCTGCTAAAAAAGGTGAGCGGCTGCCGAGAACCGGCAACGCATTGCTCCACGCATTGCTCCATGTCCGAGGCATCGGTAGTGACCACTATCCAAGCCACCGGGTCTGAGTGCGCCAGTAGTGCAGCATTCACCAGAGCTGTTTTAACCTCAGAGAGAACGCCTGCTCCCGTTCAGAAGTCCAGTCGACTCTGTCCACCGGTTTCCGTTTCTTGAGTGCGGCGTACAACGGCTGTATGTGCTGGGCTGCACGGGGGAGGAAACAGTTATAAAAGTTAACCATCCCCCAAAACTCCTGCAGCGCCCTGACATTGATGTTGAGGAGAAAAAAATAGCAAAACAATTTAGTTAGATTACTTTTATGATTCCAAACAGTTTGAAATTGACAGTGCACAGTGGACATTGACTCATAACTTTTGAATATTTCTAAGACTTGGCTACATCAGTGATTGTGCAAAATGAACTGCTCAAGACTCAATGGAGATTGAAACTGGTGATCTGAAATGAATGCTGAAATTATAAAATGTAATGGTATGAATGAATTTTATTTCTATTAAGGAATAGATAAAATTAACTGATGTTGATTTGATCAAGTGTTAAAGCATGTGATGGACAATGCTTGTTGGAATATTTTAGGAATGCTATCTTCTTGGAACATAAGTTCCAAGAAGTTCCAAGTTGTTTGTTTTATGTCATTTAAGCACAGTTCTGGTACTTAAAAATCATAAAAACCCAGGAGCTACTGATGGCTTCGCCCCCCTTGCCCCCCCACCAGGGCTCTGCCCCGGACCCAGCTGGGGGACTGCGTCCCCCAGACCCCCTGCTAAATTTTCAGATAATTTCCCCAACCCCAAATCACATCCCTGGTTCGTGTTGGAATTCTGAGCTTTCGGTATCGTTTTCAACGGAATTATGAGATTTTTATCAAAGGATCAGGAGTCATCAGTGCTAGAAATAGACAAAAGTGTCAAAAATAAGTGCTGATGGAATTGGCTTGAGAGAAAAGTGACGGTAAAGGTGAAAATTGGCTCAAAGTTTGACGAGGTAACAGAAACACTTGGACAAACCAGAAAAGGAGATGAAGTTCAAAGTTCAGAGACTGACACAGCTTGCTGCCAAAAGGAAGAAAGTTTCACATTAGAAGTGACTTGGTGACCAGTGTAAATAGTGTAATAAACTCTTATAGAACTGTTAAATATGTTTGACTAAAGACAGGGAGACAACATTGAAGAAAAAGTAAGTTAATTTTTCATTAAATGTAATGATTTAGTCATGATTTATTACTAATATTTCATTTTTTTTAATCATTTTTTTCAGTCTAAATTACTTCTGTTTTACTGAAAACCTCTCAGCTTCAGGGGGGCTGCCCCCCCCCCCGGCTCCCCCATAAGTCAATCGACCAAATTAGATTTCAGCTGAAATCAGAATTTCCTGTTGCCATCCCTGGGGAATGGGTGGATAGCAGGATCTGTAAAGCGCTTTGGTCATCAAGAGATGAAAAAAAGCGCTATATAAGTGAGTGCCATTTACCATTTATCTTTTAAGTGGGAGAACTTGCACAATTGGTGGCTGACTAAATACTTTTTTGCCCCACTATGTAGATGTGAGTTCTTAGTTTTTTATTTTTATTTTTTTATAAATTTACAAAAATCTCAAAAACTTCTTTCACGTTGTCATTATGGGGTATTGTGTGTAGAATTTGGAGGGAAAAAATTAATCCCTTTTGGAATAAGGCTGTAACAACAAAATGTGAAAAGTGTGTTCAGCGCTGTGAAGACTTTCTGGATCCACTGTATTTTAATATTGGATCATTTTCTTCAATAAATAAATGAAAAAGTAAAATATTTTTCTCATTTAACTGGATTTTCTTTATCTGCTTTTAGGACTTGTGAAAATGTGATGAGGTTTTAGGTCATATTTATGCAGAAAATTTTAAAGGGTTTACAAACTTTCAAGCACCACTTTCTATGAATAGCAGATTTGGGTCCAAATACTCATCAGTGACTTTGTGAAATCCTGGAAAATAATTGTAAATGTAATTGATTGCTTCTGGAACGTAATTGTACTTTTCATATTGTTTTGGTATATTTGAACAATGAATATTTCCATCAAACATTTAATTTTTTCAGTGTCTGTCAAGTTGATACACAAGTTGGTTTCCATATCAATGAATGTGTGGAATACTTTTTTGAAATACTTCTTCACAGCACTGTATGTTCACATCCTGTTTTTTTCTTCGTCCTTGTTGCTACAGGAACATGAAAGGAAAAACGGAGTGAAACCTCAGCAGCTTCAGGAAGATGAAGATCCTCCAACTGCAGCAAATGAAGCGAAATCACACCGTGACAAGAGTAGAAAAAGAATACAGAGAAAACGCCACACTAGGCATAAGCAATACTTTTGTGAAGAATGTGGGAGAGGTTTCACACAGTTGGGTCACTTAAAATCACATAAACTGATCCACACTGGAGTTAAACAGTGTGTGTGTGGTCAGTGTGGAAAGGCCTTTACTCTGATGAGTACCTTAAGAAGACATGAACTCATCCACACTGGAGTTAAGCAGTTTGCCTGTGGTCAGTGTGGAAAGGCCTTTACTCTGATGAGTCACTTAAGAACACATGAACTCATCCACACTGGAGTTAAGCAGTTTGCCTGTGGTCAGTGTGGAAAGGCCTTTACTCTGATGAGTCACTTAAGAACACATGAACTCATCCACACTGGAGTTAAGCAGTTTGCGTGTGGTCAGTGTGGAAAGGCCTTTACTCTGATGAAGAACTTAAGAACACATGAACTCATCCACACTGGAGTTAAGCAGTTTGCGTGTGGTCAGTGTGGAAAGGCCTTTACGGTGATGAGTAGCTTAAGAAGACATGAACTCATCCACAATGGAGTTAAGCAGTTTGTGTGTGGTCAGTGTGGAAAGGCCTTTACTCTGATGAAGAACTTAAGAACACATGAACTCATCCACACTGGCGTTAAGCAGTTTGCGTGTGGTCAGTGTGGAAAGGCCTTTACTCTGATGAGGAGCTTAAGAACACATGAACTCATCCACACTGGAGTTAAACAGTTTGTGTGTGGTCAGTGTGGAAAGGCCTTTACTGAAAGGGGTAGCTTAAGGAAACATGAACTCATCCACACTGGAGTTAAGCAGTTTGTGTGTGGTCAGTGTGGAAAGGCCTTTACTGAAAGGGGTAGCTTAAGGAAGCATGAACTCATCCACACTGGAGTTAAGCAGTTTGTGTGTGGTCAGTGTGGAAAGGCCTTTACTCTGATGAGTCACTTAAGAACACATGAACTCATCCACACTGGAGTTAAGCAGTTTGTGTGTGGTCAGTGTGGAAAGGCCTTTACTCAGATGAGTACCTTAAGAACACATGAACTCATCCACACTGGAGTTAAGCAGTTTGCGTGTGGTGAGTGTGGAAAGGCCTTTACTCTGATGAAGAACTTAAGAACACATGAACTCATCCACACTGGAGTTAAGCAGTTTGCGTGTGGTCAGTGTGGAAAGGCCTTTACGCTGATGAGGAGCTTAAGAACACATGAACTCATCCACACTGGAGTTAAGCAGTTTGTGTGTAGTCAGTGTGGAAAGGCCTTTACTGAAAGGGGTAGTTTAAGGAAGCATGAACTCATCCACACTGGAGTTAAGCAGTTTGTGTGTGGTCAGTGTGGAAAGGCCTTTACTCTGATGAGTCACTTAAGAACACATGAACTCATCCACACTGGAGTGAAGCAGTTTGTGTGTGGTCAGTGTGGAAAGGCTTTTACTCTGATGAGTAGCTTAAGAAGACATGAACTCATCCACACTGGAGTGAAGCAGTTTGTGTGTGGTCAGTGTGGAAAGGCCTTTAATCGGATGAGTAACATGAGAAAACATGAACTCATCCACACTGGAGTAAAGTAGTTTGTGTGTGGTTGTTTCACATAGATTTTGATCTCTTATGAGACAGGAAGCTCCTCCTGTGGTTACAGGTTTATGTTCAGAAACCCTGAGACACAGGTTGCGCTAGACTTTATATGTCATTTTGACAGACATGGTTGTAAAAATTCTGTTATGATCTGTTATCTCATTTTAATTAGATCACCTTCAGTGTAATCTGTCAAATGACAGCTTTCAGAATTTTCTGTCATTGCTGAAAATATCTTGTCAATGAAGGACAATTTTCATTTCATGCAACCTCTGCCCTGAGATCAGGCTGTACTGGATTCAGATCCCTTAAATGTCTGAACCAACATTTCATTTAGAAAGCAGAGATGCTCCATGTTTTGATTGTATGTCTGACTTTTCCTTCTCTGTTGTTGTTGCTCAATCAACTCAGTTCACTTCATTTATTTTCAAATCAGCTTCATTTGCATAGTGCCAGATCACAACCAGGGTTGCCACGGGTGCTGGAAATCCTTCATAATGCATGAATTTTAATATTGTATTTTAAGGGTTTTAAAAGTGATTAAATTTTACAAATAGTTCTTTAAAAAAAACCTTGAAATTGTATTGATGTTTCTTTCTCAGTAAATGTCTGTCTGAATAAATAGTTACCAATAGTTCACTTGTTCTATGGAGAAATAAAATAAATTGGAGAACCTAAAATTCCAGCTGCTCAGTCTGTGCCTCGGTTGGCTTCTGTGTGACTGTGGTCAGTCAGTTTTCAGGTGTGACCTCACCCCCCACAAAGACACACAGGTGTACTTACTGCACCATCATGGCGTGAACAGTGGCATGGCGTGGCTACATTTGTTTGGGGACGCCAAATAAAACAGAGTTGTGTGGGAGTTTCTGAGGTCAGTGTCTGTAAAACTGTGTCATTACACTGACATTAAACTGGATAAAAGATTGAAGATGACCAAAAACTAAAAATTCCTGCAGCTCAGTACCTGATGAAGTTACAAGTCAAATCAAATATCAGTGACCTACATGTATTTTCTAATATCATCCAAATGATATGAATAAAGTAAAACATTGATCAGTATTTCCTCTGCCAGAATAGAAGAAAATTGACTTTAATTGAGGGCAGCTCAACCAATCAGGGAGCTTTACATTTTCTCCTCTTTATGATGTTTAATAAGGAAAGCAGCTAATAGCCCACTGTGTGGAAGAGTAACGGCTTCCCAGTAGCATTGTTTTTCAGTCTTTCTTAATAAGGAAGTGCACACATTCAGGTTTTGGTTGCCCAGGCAACAGCCCATTTTCTTTGTCTGGCTTCGTGGCCCTTCTGAAGAGAAAATAAAAAACATTTAAACAAAGAACTGTTGTGCCTTATAACATTATTATTAGTCGTGTTTGACGATGCACTTTTTTAATCATGATTAATGTTTTGGAATGTTGAGTTAATCGTGATTACTAATGCTTTTATCGTGTGTTTTTCCATTCAAATACAGTGTACCTTAAAGTGCTGATGACGCGATTTTGACATTTTTTCGTATGTCGTGTAAACCCAAAAGTCATTGTCGATGATCAATATAATATTTACAACCGCGCCTGCATAAACTAGTTAACAAAAAACCGCAGCCGCTGACTGGACTGTGGTGCTGCCCACCGAATGAAGGAGGACGCTGAAATGACATCAGCGACAGATCGGATGCCGGTGTTGTTGACTGGAATGCCAGCAGCTTCGTAGCTCACAGTTTCTCTGGTTTTTTGTTTTAGTTTTACAGCTATACCTTCGCGTTGTGTCACAGGCTTAGATAAACAGCAAGATCACATCACATGCTTCAGCTCCAACTGTCATAAGCCTCCTCGTGCGCTTTTACGCAGGAGGAGCACGTGAGGAGGAGAAGGATAAATGGATTTATGTGCAGGATTCACCACATACACAATATTTGACTGGCAAGAGCCGCCTAAGTGCAAACACTGCTGGCGTGACAAGTTGGACACACCTGGGCGAGGCGCAGGAAAGAATTACTGGGCGAAAGAGCTGGCTGTCAAATAGAGAGGGCGCGTGGTCAGACCGGCTAATGTTGGACAGTGCCCACCTGAAAGTGGGTCAAAACGGCTGCCCTACAACCACCTGCCAGAGCGGCGGCTACAGGCATGGAAAAGAAAAGGAACACAGACATGAAAACAACAAGAACTCAAAAGATAATACATAAACCCGATTCCTGAGCCACAGAGAACGGTCAGAACCGAGTCTACAGGATAACACGGGCTCGGTTCGTGACACCAACTGACTATATTGTTTCATTGCCACTAATTTGGACTTTTTCCTGTTATAATTAATTTAGTATTTTTGATAGTTATAGTACATATGTGCTTTACCAGTTATGAGTGTTGTTTTTCTTGTGACCAAACTCTAGAAAAAATGTCTGCCAGTTGATCCAAGACAAAAGCAGTTAATAAACAATGGTAACAAACAACACTGCATTTTTATGAGACATACTGTAAATAAGAGGGAATACATTATTTTTAGGATATTGCCATCACTAACACAGAGAATTTTAATTTCTAAAGGGGTTTTACAGATAATTGAACTTTAAAAATGATAGTTTATGAAGACTTCCGGTCTGGACGCCATGGTGATAGCAACCTAACGGTGAAACTCCCAGACTCAATCCAAGGAAAACCTCCTCAAAATCAGACCTAGTAGATTTTTGGAAGATTTAAATTCAAAAGACAATAACACCATGCCTAACCAAAAGTAGAGGAAACTGACATTCCCCAGATCGGGACGCACAGCGACCACAGAATCTGAACCAGAAGACCTCCGTTCAGAAGACGAGTGCCTGGGCCTAGCTAACAAAAGGATTAGCTTGAAATCGCTATTTGACGAATTACGACGATTTCGGGCCGAATTTCTTGAATTCAGAGAGGATCTAAAAAAGGCGAACAGCAGAATGGACCAGGCCGAAAACCGAATCTTGGAAGCTGAAGACAGAATAAAAGTGCTTGAAGATTCTGTGCTGGATTTACACAGAAAACAGTCAAGGCTGGAGGCTAAGCTAGCCGACCAAGAAGGAAGACAAAGACGAGACAACATCAGAATTCACGGTCTGAAAGAAGGAGCTGAAGATGGTTTCAACACAGTGGCAGAATGCGTGGAATCCTTATTGAGAGAGAAGTTGGATATTCCACAATCCACCGATTTGAAGATAGAAAAGGCACATCGCACATTAGCCGCAAAGCCAGCCCCGGAAGCGCCCCCACGTTCAGTGTTGGTAAGATTCTCCGACTTCAAAATAAAACAAGAAGTTGTAAGACGGGCTTGGCAGAAGAAAGGATTTATGCATCAAGAAAGAAAAGTCTTCGTGGAACACGATTACGCCCCTTAAGTTCTTAAAAAGCGACGGGAATATAACGACGCCAAAAAGGTTTTACGGGAAAAGAATCTACGCTTTCAGACGCCATTCCCGGCGAAGCTAAGGGTCTTTTACGGGGAAGAGTCATGCCTCTACAATTCAGCGGAAGAAGCAACAACGGACATGGCAAGAAGAGGGCTCCCGGTAACGGTGTTTAAACCCGCAGCGGATCTGAGCGAGAAAATCAGAGCTCACACGTGGTCCACTCAGAGACCTTCAAAATCCACGGGCCAGCAGCGGGAAACCCAGCCCCAGAGCTACAAAGATAAGCTTTCCAGCTCCAGGAAGGAATAGCGACCTTTTTGTTTTTTTCTCTCTTTTCAGTCACTCTGCACTTCCACCCCCCCCTCCTACAAGGTAACAAACATTAAAGGAGATGCAGAATCAGCATGTGGTAAAACATTTCATGGAGCAGTTTTAGCATTAGAAACAAATGTCTTCTTAATTTAAAGGGGGGGAAAAAAAATCATGTTAAAATAGAAATGTAACAATGACCCACATGTTCTCCCCACACTAACAAATACTGTATTAGAGTGAATGTTTGCTGTGATGGGGGTGGGAGGGTGCACACAAGCTCATAGGGTATAGGCATAAAAAAAAAAAAAAAAATCATTACAAATTCGGATTGGGATCTGAAATTCACGTTAAAAACATGGGACAACTTACAGGGGTAAGAGAGGGCCCTCAACACGTAACAGAGTTTGAGGAATTTCCCTCAGAGCCCATACTCCATCAGGGCTCTTACAGGGTCTTTAAAGAGACCCCAGCTCAGGAAGTTTTTTTGACAGTTTTTTGTTTTAAAGTTTCGTACATTATGTACTTAATGTTTTTTATGTTCTTAATGTTCTTTCAGTTTCTGAGTAGCAAAAAAGAGGGCCACCACACTGTTATACTAAATAAGAAAATACAATGGAGAAACAGGGTGTAACCAAAATAGCCTCATATAATGTAAAAGGGATCCTGAATCCAGTTAAAAGATCCAAGATTCTACGCAAAATGAAAAAAGACAAAGCAGAAATAGTATTTTTACAAGAAACCCACCTAACAGACGTGGAACACACTAAACTCAGTAGACAAGGGTTTAAAATGATCTCTTCATCTTCATATAAATCAGGGAGGAGGAGAGGAGTAGCGACATTGATATCAACCAAAATTACATTTGAAAAAAAATCAGAACACAAAGATAAAGAAGGGAGGTACAGTTTGGTAACTGGGCGGCTAGAGGGAGAAGATATCACCCTGCTGAATGTATATGCACCACCAGGGGCAAAATGGAAATTTTATAAAAATGTATTCGACCTAATGATAACTAAAGCCCAAGGTTTAGTGATATGTGGTGGAGACTTCAGTCTAAGACTGAATCCATACTGGGATGCAACAGGTAATTCTTCACATCAAAATAACACCCAAAATAGGAATGCTCGGATGCTACTAAAAGAAATGGGAATCTGTGACGTATGGAGGGAATTCAACCCCAATGTAAAAGATTATACTTTTTATTCAACGCCACATTCATCTTACTCAAGGATTGATTACTTTTTTATGTTTCATAGAGACATTGGAAGAGTAAAAACATGTAAAATAGGACTGATGGATCTCTCCGACCACAGTCCGATCTATATGGATTTAAACATCCAAAAATACACAAATAATACTGTAACGTGCTGCTCGACATGGCGACGTCCCACCAGGAGATTTGAACTCACGCCTCCCGCTCCGGAGTCCCACACTCTACCTGTGTCGCCAATAGGGTCAACCCACTTGGCAAGCCAAGTAGGGTGCTCATATTGAGTTCGCTACACTACTCCCCTCTGGTTCTCGACATCGTCCCGATGTCAGCGCCCCATTACTGCTTTGGACAGGAGATCCCACTTCTGACACCAATGTGACGTTTGCAGGGTTCACACAAAGACAATGGAGCAGATGGCTGTGATCAACCTGATTTATTTTTCACACACCCCAACCCCCAACCTGCCTCTGTGCTACAGAGTGGAGGGGAGGTCATTCTCCCAGACCCCTGTTTCAATCATGGTTACACACACAGATACATCTTGCCCTAATCCTGCTAAACACTGCTGGGTCATCATAATGCAGTTATAATGACACAGCAGTATAACTCAGAAATAACACATTTAACACACACATAACGTTTTCATCTGGCAAAGCATGCTGGGAAATTCACTTAACATGGCCCCAACGTTACACTGCCCCCCCCCCCCCCCCCTGGACTGGTTTCTGTCCCCAGAAAAATTAAAGTCCAATTTAAAAGTCCAATACAAACTCATCCAGATGTCGGGGCGGTCTTCGGCGCCGGCGGCCAACACGTACAGGCCCCCTAGTGTCCATCTGGGTCTCGGTCGGGGTATCGGGCCGGGATGGAAGCTCCGGTTCGTCCACCAGCGGTGCAGATGGCCGATACGGGGCGAGACGGTCACGATGAAGGACCACAACCCGGTCCCTTTTTCTAAGCCTCACCCTGTACACCACATCTGACAGTCTCTCCAGGACCACGCATGGCCCCGACCACTGGCTCGCCAGCTTCGGTGATCGTCCTCTCTTCCTCTCAGGGCAGAAACCCAGACTCGATCTCCCGGTGCAAAGTCCCTCCCCTGACAGCGGGAGTCGTACGCTCGCTTCTGCCGACCCCCTGCCGCTGCCAGGGCCTCTCGAGCCAGCTCGTGCACCGTGTGGAGACGTTCTTTCAAACAAAAAAAATAATCCAATCCGGGTCTTCCCTCCACCTCCGGCTCAGGGGGGCAACCGAATACCAAATCCACCGGTGTGCGCAGCTCGCGTCCAAACATGAGCGCCGCAGGGGTGCACCGGGTAGATTCCTGAGCTGCCGTCCGGTACGCCCACAAAACAAAAGGCAGGTGCAGGTCCCAGTCTCGCTGTCGCTGGTCCACTAGGATAGCGAGCTGGGTGGTGAGGGTCCGGTTGAATCGTTCGACCAGGCCGTCGCTCTGTGGATGCAGTGGGGTGGTCCGGGTCTTCCGGATGCCCAGCCGTTTGCAGACCTCTCCGAAGACCTCTGCCTCGAAGTTCCGACCCTGATCGCTGTGCAGCTCCTCCGGTGCGCCAAACCGACAGAACATTTCATCCACCAGCTTTGATGCCGTCGTAGCGGCGCTCTGATCCGGGACCGCATACGCCTCTGGCCACTTAGTGAAATAATCCATCGCGACCAGCACGTAGCGGTTCCCCCGGTCCGTGGTCGGGAAAGGGCCCAGGATGTCCACTCCCACTCGCTCCATCGGTGCTCCCACCCGGTACTGCTGCAGGGGAGCGTGGGATCGCTGAGTTGGTCCCTTCTGAGCTGTGCATGTGTCGCAGCGATGAACGTGGAGCTCCACGTCCTGATGACAACCGGGCCAGTAGAACCGGGCCCGAAGGCGCTGCAGCGTCTTTGTCACTCCGAAGTGGCCCGCTCCTACCGCCCCATGAACCAGCTGGAGTACTTTGGGCCGGAGTCGACGAGGAACTAGCAGTTGCCAGACGTGCCGCTGCCCAGCTGGAGTGTGCCACTGTCGATACACCACGCCCTCGTAGCAGTGGAGGTTGGCCCACTGGGAGTGCAGGGCCTTAGTCTCTGGGTCCAGCGGTGACACAACCTCCCAGGCGGGCCGCTGTCCTGCGTCCAGCCACTGCCGAACCCGCGAAATGACCGGGTCTCTGTCCTGCTCGCTCTGCAGCTGCTGCGTGCCAAGAACTTCTGTGACGTCATCGCTGGGGAGAACTGCCTGATCATCTGAGGAGGGGCTGTGCGTCGCTGCGTTATTCCTGCTCGCAGCGGCTCGGAGAGCGGCAGCCCGTGGGGCGGTTTGGTCCCGATCTTCAGCCCGTTGGCAGTGACGACACTCCTCTGTCGCGCAGGGGCGCCGAGACAGCGCGTCAGCGTTGGCATGGAGGCGGCCTGCCCGATGCACAATCTGGAAATTATAATCCTGCAGTGCCTCCAGCCACCTCGCCAACTGTCCATCCGGTTCTTTGAAATTTAACAACCAGGTCAGGGAAGCGTGGTCCGTCCTGAGCTGGAACCTCCCACCGTACACATACGGGCGGAAGTGTCGCAGTCCTTGAATGACAGCCAGCAGCTCTCTGCGAGTCACACAGTAATTTCTCTCGGCTCTGCTGAGAGTGCGGCTGAAGTAAGCGACTGCCTGCTCTCCATGCTCTCCCTCCTGGGATAGCACCGCCCCGATGCCCTGGTTGCTGGCGTCCGTGTCCACGATGAAAGGGCGGTTCGGGTCGGGATACTGCAGGATGGGGGCTCTGATGAGCGCTGCGCGAAGCTGGGAGAAAGCAGCAGCACAGCTGTCACTCCACTGGAACGTGCGTCCTTTCTGCGTCAGCTGATGCAGCGGGCTGGCGATGGTGGCGAAGTCTTTCACAAACCTCCTATAATAGGAGGCCAATCCAAGAAAACTCCTCAGTTCTCCAACGTTCCGCGGCACTGGCCAGTCTCTCACTGTTGCCACTTTTTCCGGGTCGGTGGCGACCCCCGCTGCGCTGACGATGTGGCCCAAAAAGGTGGTCTCCCGCCGGAACAGGTGGCATTTCTTAGGGTGTAACCGTAGCCCCGCCTGTTGGATGGCTCCCAGCACCTCTCGGAGATTTGACAGGGCGCTGTCAAAATCAGCTGCATGCACCAGCAGGTCATCCAGGTAAACAACGCAGCGACTCCGGGGCACGTGAGCCAGCACTCGCTCCATCAAGCGCTCAAAGGTGGCCGGAGCGTGTCCCACTTCTGACACCAATGTAACGTGCTGCTCGACATGGCGACGTCCCACCAGGAGATTTGAACTCACGCCTCCCGCTCCGGAGTCCCACACTCTACCTGTGTCGCCAATAGGGTCAACCCACTTGGCAAGCCAAGTAGGGTGCTCATATTGAGTTCGCTACAATACATTTTCCTGGAGGTTGAATTCAAGTGTCCTGAAAGGGCCACTGAAAGATGAATTGGAATCAGATATTCTCAGATATTTGGAAGAAAACGATAATGGAGAAGTATCCCCTTTAATACTGTGGGATGCGTGCAAAGCTGTAATAAGGGGAAAAATTATTGCAAAACTGGCAACCCAAAAGAAACTGAGACAAGAAAAACTAATCACACTAGAGTCAGAGCTCAAGAACCTAGAAAAAGAACACAAAGATAACACTCATTCTAATGGCTCGCTCAAGATCAATGAAATTAAAAATCAAATAAATGAGATCTACACAATAGAAATCCAGAAGAAACTTACATTTCTGAAACAAAAACACCATGAAGCAGGCAGTAAATCGGCAAAATTACTAGTCTATAAATTGAGGAAACAACAAACGGAAAGAGCAATCTACAAAATCAGAGACCCAGTATCAAAGGAAATAAAATACAGAATTCAGGATATTCTTAAAAGCTTCGAGAATTACTACAATAACTTATACTCCCACAAAAAACATAAAAACGCATCCGAGACATTCCTAAACACATTAAACCTTTCCCAACTTACGGAATCACAAAATAAAACCCTACTGTCAGAAATACAACCTAAAGAATTGGAAAAAGCAATTATGAAACTTAAAGCTAACAAATCCCCAGGAGCAGATGGCTATACAGCAGAATGGTACAAAACCTTTAAACAGCAACTATCTCCTCTCCTCCTGAAAACATTTAACTACGTCCTCCACACAGGGGAAATCCCCCCCTCCTGGAGAGAAGGGGTCATTGCAGTTATACCTAAACCTGAAAAGGATAAACTAGAATGCTCCAACTACAGACCAATCAGTGTATTAAATCAGGGACTATAAGCTTTTTTACCACCATCCTTGCCAAAAGGTTAGAAAACATACTGACAGACTTAATTCACTTAGACCAAACAGGTTTTATAAGACAAAGACAGACACAAGACAACATTCGACGCACTTTACACATAATTCATCATATAAAAAAATATAACTTAAATGCAGTCATATTGGGATTAGATGCGGAAAAAGCATTCGATTCGGTTGACTGGTCTTTTCTATATAGAATCTTATCCAGTTTCAATTTTCATAACAACTTCATTAGAACTATACAGGCATTATATAAAAAACCAACAGCTAAAATAAGGATTAACGGTAATTTATCATCATCTTTTGAGCTGGAAAGAGGATGTCGTCAAGGCTGCCCCCTGTCTCCACTGCTCTTTGCAATCTTCATAGAACCTCTGAGCCAATGGATAAGACAAAATCAAGAAATTCAAGGTATTACACTTGGTCAGAAAGAACATAAAATAGCACTCTTTGCTGATGACATTTTAATATACCTAGGGCAGCCAGACACTTCTCTACCAGAACTAATCTCAGTTTTTTCAGACTATGGAGATTTATCAGGGTACAAATTAAACATGCATAAAACCCAAGTTTTAACATTCAACTATGACCCAAATCATTTTTCACTAAATGAACTCAAAACTAACTGGGAGTTGGAATCTATGAAATATCTGGGGGTCAATATCCCGAAACAACTCGACAAAATTATAACACTAAACTATGATCCACTGGTGACAAAAATAAAATCTGACCTAGCAAGATGGAATATGATACCATTCTTAGGTACCGCACAAAGAATTGAAGCAATCAAAATGAATATACTTCCACGTCTTCTATACCTTTTCCAAACAATACCGGTAGAACCTCCCAAAAAAACATGGCAGGAACTGGACAGAAGGATCTCAAGATTCATATGGCAGGGCAAGAGACCTAGAATCAGATATAGAACTTTACAGCTAAACAAAGACAAAGGTGGGCTCGCACTGCCAAATATCAGGGACTATTTTATAGCTGCACAAATTAAAACTTTAGTAGAGATATGTAACCCAGTCTACACTGCACAATGGAAGGAGATGGAATGCCAAATAACAAGTGACATCCCCCTACAGGCGATAATAGGGAACAATGCCTTAACTAAACTCCTGAATAACACTAACCCGTGGATAGAGACCCTGCTAAAAATTTGGTTTAAGATAGTCAGAGAGAATCAAGCTAAAGAGCCCTATCGACTTCTGCAATGGATTGCCTATGATCAAGACTTTACCCCCAATAAAACGGACACTAGATTTAAAGAGTGGAAAGAGAAAGGGCTGATAAAATATTACGATTTTTTTAAGGGGCAAACTTTAAGAAGTTTTGAAGATTTGAAAAAACAAGGTCTAATAAATCAAGACCTTTACAGGTTCCTTCAGCTTAGACACCACATAAACAATATACTTAAAAAGGAGGATTTGGAAAGGGCCCAGTCAGGTGTTCTGAAGGTCTTCTTAATGGCATATAAAGGGATCCCAGGGATCAGATACATTTCTAAAATATACCAAGGTCTTCAAGACTTAAAAGGAGACAACACATCGTATATAAAAGAGAGATGGGAAAAAGAGGGGAATTTCACTTTACAATTGGAAATATGGGAAAAGCTAAATAAACAGCAATGGAAAAGTACCTCATCCCTGCAGTGGAGAGAATTTGGATGGAAAAACTTGGTAAGATTTTTCAGAACACCTGCACAAAACAAATTTACCCATAAGGGCTTGAACTGTTGGCGCCTGTGTGGTGAAAAGACTGCAAATCATTTTCATGTGTTTTGGTCATGCCCAGTTATCCACCAATATTGGTCCAACGTACAGACAATATTGGGGAAAATATTCAAAATAACAGTTCCCTTTTCTTTTGTAACTTTGTATTTGGGTTTATTACCGGACTCACTGGAAAGACGAGGAGATAAATACTTATTCAATGTTTTAATATTGGCAAGTAAAAAAGCCCTAACTAAAAAATGGATGCTGAAGGACTGTCCTACACCTGAAGATTGGATTAACGTGATTCAAGACATTTACTCGATGGAAAAGTTGACATTCGCACTGAGACAGGACATGGATGGGTTCATAAACTTTTGGCAACCCTGGATCGCATATGTGTCTTCCATTAGAACTAATCTTTGACAAATACCATTTCAATAATGGTCCCGCTCTTTGTTCCAACGCTACTCAGTTGCTCTTTTACTTTTAATTACTTAATTTTCTGTTTGTTTTTTGCTGTTCTGTTTGTTTATTTGTTTGTTTGTTTTTTATTTAATTCTCCCTAACTTCACTTTTTCTTTCACTTTAAAAAAAAAAGGGGGGGGGGGTTGTTGTAATAACTATCCTACCAATGTTGTCAAATAGCAAAAAATAAGGGAACATGTGATGAAAATGTAAACAATGCAATGCTGTAATGACCTGTATACCCTTTACAAAAACTTAAATAAAAAAAAAAAAAAATTAAATTACCATTAGAAGGCTATACACCTGACCTGATGAACAGCAGCATGTGGAGTGAACAGAGAATGGAATGTGTATGTAATTATTGGCTTTTCTCATATGGTGTCATAACAGATAAACCAGACTTTTGATGCAAAAAATACAATTTTATTCCAGAAGCAAAATTTACAAACAAAAAAACAGACTGGGCGTGGGGAGACATGGTTAGACACGCCAACTGCTAAATGCGTCCACAAGCCTGCCAAATAGGGTCAGGAAATCTCTGTTGAATGCTGACATCTCTGCGAGCTCTTCCCTTCGTAGCGCAGCGTCCTGCTCCAGGGCTTCACGCGCATCTGCCTGCACATCTGCGGCCACCTGCCGCAAATGCTGCATGTGAGGCGGATGATAAAATAAAGGCAGCGATGAGGTAGTTTTAAGGAAGTTTATTGAATCATACCGCCGTCACGAGCTCCGCTCCCAGCGCCGTGCATGCGCGCCGGGAGCAAGCCCAGCGGCTCTCAGAGAAGAGGAGACACAAGTGCGTGTCCAGCAGCAGCTGAAGAGTGAGTGAATGAGAGAGAGTTTGAGTTACAGAGTTGCAGCATATATACCCAACTACAACAATACATCAAAGAGCATTCCCCAGCGGTTGGTATGATTAAAGAGATTGCAGAACAGGCATGAGACATTTGCATTTGAGAGACATACATCACAATAGGCAGATTTGCTAGACTCTGCTCCAGCTGCAGAACAAAGAGGTTACAAGGCACATCTACATATTGATCTCAGTCTCTAGGTCACAGTAAGGACAGGACGCATGAACACAATGCATGAAAGGTGACATTAACATCACAGTAGAGAGCCAGAAGAAGCGGGGCTGCCTGTAGACATTAATACACACATTTCACTGTTCTGTTAATTGCTCTAGCCGAGCGCTGTGTCTGTCCAGTCTGTTTGTGGGGGTTTACACCAAACCGCCACACATGTACTCCTGATTCTTGTCGCTGATCATGTTGCCGTTCCAAGAGCCGCATCTCTTCGTCATGCATGTTGACCATCGCTAATGTAAGGTCAGCGATGGGAGTTGTCTGTTTTCCTCTTGCCTAGATGGAAAGACAGAAAGGCATGGTCGTTAAAGCTGGATCACTACATATATTATGGAATTGCACAGGTGAAAGTCTGTGGTGGAATGTCACTATTATATTATGCTTCATTGCTGTATATAAGCTGAACTGTCATGTTGCTGCCCCTCAGTAGAGCAGATTTTGCAACACGCAGTGTGCTGTCTTCAGCTGCAGCCCCCCTGCAAAACTAGAAAGGATTAAGATTAAGAATATGGATGGACAATGCATTGCTGTAACGACCTGTATACCCTTTACAAAAACTTAAATAAAAAAAAAAAGAATATGGATGGATGGATGGGTAATGTTTAAACTAGTTGCTTGTAGTGTGGCCGCAGAAATCTGAATGGGTTAATACAGTCAGCTGACGCGAAGCATTTCAATGAAGCATGTTGATTTCAACGGCAGTTCATGAGCTTTAATTATTTTTTATAAAACAGGAGTTACAACAGCACTTCAATCACCACACCTAAAAATGGTTGTGGAACACTGATAAGTGAAGACCAAAGAATAACCTTTTTGTACATTTAAAAAGACATTTTCAATTAATTAATATACAGCTACAGGAAATTGCCTTAATCAATTTGGTACATAACTTGTTAGGCTCCAGCCCCCCCCGCGACCTGTAAAGGATTAAGCGGTAGAAGATGGATGGATGGATGGATGGATTTTCGACCCTGGTTTCCGCTGCTGGACCTGTTTCAACCAAAAAAAAAAAATCGTGGTTATTGTGCCTTACCGGCACTTGAACGTGATCCAGATGGAGCTGGTGATGTGGCTGACATGGGAGCCGATCCAGCTGGCGCTCCGCCAGACGCAGACACAGCGCCAGGAGAGTCCGGTGTGTCTGTCCACTGAGGTTGATATGAACTGCGATTCTAGAAAGAAAATGCACGCAATTTAAAACTTAACACCAAAGTGCAACATGTACACAACACTCTAAAGTTTTTAACCGGAATACAATAAGCGTAATTCAGTGTTTTGTTCGCGCTAATACTTAACACAAAGCAAGCGTGAATCTGCAGTTGGCTGCAAAACAATAGGCAAGCCTCAGTAACAACCATTACCCACAATCTAACAACCTTCCTATTTCTTAAAAACAGTGAGCTTGGCACAGAAAGGATAAAGTGGCGAAAAGATGTGCAATATCAAAACAACACTCACCATCCACGGTTTCCAAGGCCGTGGCCGTGACTGTGGCCGTGTCGAGCCCAATGTCTCTCAGCGAACCAGGTGTCCAAGCAGATGGGTTCCCAAGGGCACATCCGTACTGCCAAACAGTGTCGGGAGAAGCTGAAAAAGCTGAAAAGCGATTACTGAGCAGTGAAGGACCACAATGGTCGAAGTTGAGCTTGTCATGACCCGAGCACTATGTCTTGGTGCTCGGGTTATTCTTGTCAGGGTTTGACAGCGGCGTTATGATTCTAGCTCTCCGAGCTCTTATTGTGATAGTGCTCGGGGAGGCTTCCGCCCAGCTGTCAAATCCTCAACAGCTGTGCTGCATTTGTGGTCGTTAGCGCTCAAGCTACTTTTACCCACGCTGGCGGCCACATCGGCGCAGCAGTGCCTGTTGACTCTCCGTCACGCTACGGATGCTTAGGATTTATTCCTACCACGTCTGCTTAGTTAGACCGTCGAGCCCCTGGACTAGCAAGTGTGCTGTTCAGCCTTACCCCTCCCGGTGTGTATCGATCTCTGTGTGTCTCTGCCTTAGCAGCTGGTGTAATCATTATTTTCACCAACCTTGCCTACCTAGTGTATGACTGTCTCCTGCTATGGACCTGTAGAGCTGTTTAGCCTATGCCTCATGTTGTGAGTAGACTCAAGAGTCATTGTCTCTGCAGCTTGTGTTGTCACTTTTCTCACCGTAAATAAAACTCACTGAACTCACTGGTGACTGTGTGGCATCTTATGGTGGCTCGCGAGAGCCACCCATGACAGTACACTGCTGCCAAAACAGCGTTTACGGTGGCGCCAACCCGAGACGCAATTCACCTGTGAGTTTTGGGACAGTTGCTGTTCCCGTCTGGGTACTGAGAGTGTGTGGAGAATGCCGTCGCGGAGGGGCCGCGCTGGGAGCCCGAGCCTCGAGCTGACAGGCTTCCTGGAAGTCGTGGATGAGATGCTCATCTCCGCTTCCCTGCTGGACTACCATCACGGTATACACTGGTACCTAGACGCTGCTGAAGACGTCCTTCGTCATCTCCCTTCCCGCTGGGCCGACCACCCGGAAGTCGACGCGAGGAGGGAAGATATCGCCGCACAACGCGAGATTTTCCTGATGCTGGAGGAGGAACGCGGCGTGAAGCAGGAGAAGAGGCACTCCTGCTCGTGGCCTACGGATCCTGATCCCGTCCTCGATCCAGTCCTGGAGTTCACACCATCTGGGGGCCAGTGGAGGCGTCGGCGTCGCGGCCAAGCACGTCTTCAGCAAGCTCCTGTTCTGGATCCAGTTCCGGGCCGCCGGGATGACCCCCTCAATCAGCCAGCTGCTGTGAGTGAGCTGAGTCCTGTGCCGGTGAGCTCCGTCCATGGGTCCTATGTTACCATCCAGTGAGCGAGGGAAGGAGCAACGTCCTCTTCAGCTGGCTCCATCTTGCCTTCGGGAGGCAGGCAAGTTCAATTTCACTTTTCTAGTCATTATAGTGATTTGTCTTGTCTGACTCCTGGGGGTGAAGCTCGGGGTTCGCAGCTCCCCGAGTTTCCTTCTCCAGCTGAAGTCAGTTATACTGAACCTGCTGCCTCTGTGTTTCCTCCTGCGGAGCGGTCCTCGGCGTCAGTCCCACGCCGTCGAACGAGGGGGAGGCCTGCAGCTCTGGGAGATATCCCGGCCCTGCAGCCTAGTGTTGGACAGAGGAGGAGAACGGACTGCGGTGAGGAGCCAGAGCCGACGAGAGAGCGTCCCCAGGGTTCCTCAGAGATGCAGCCCGAGTCAGCAGGTCGAGGGTCCTCTGCCCCCACGCCATACGGGTTATTGGCGTGGATGCCAGCGCGAGAGGATCCAGCTGCAGAGACCATCAGGCCGGCAGTGGAACCCGACGCAGCCGAGTGGGAGCCCGACGACGAGCGTCTGTCTGAACCTGGATCGACGAAGTCCTGGACGGCTCCAGAGCCCGAGTGCAGGCAAGTGCTCTTCCTTGTTTTCCTTTATGGTGTGTTAGAGCATTTTTGCCTACCTCATGGGGAGGCGAGCGAGGGGCAGCCGTCTGCTGCACCCGAGCTCGTCTCGCTGGGCTCTGGCGCTGCCGGTGGAACTGATCCCGGTCCTCTCTTGTTCTCTGAGTCTCTCCACAGCGTTACTAGTCTGGAATCTGTCAAGGTCACGGGATTGGAGGTTCCAGGTTCGGGGATGGAGGTCGTCGCCGAGGTGACCCAGTCGGGGTCCGACGCGTGGACCGAGGTGACCCAGTCGGGGTCTGACTTAGGTGTGGCTGTGACCCAATCGGGGTCCGACGTGGGTGCAGCGGTGACCCAATCAGGGTCCGACGAGGTCCAGTCGGGGTCCGACTCAGGTGTGGCTGTGACCCAGTCGGGGTCCGACGTGGGTGCAGCGGTGACCCAGTCGGGGTCCGACGAGGTCCAGTGGGGGTCCAGCGCAGGTGCGGCTGCGACCCAATCAGGATTCGAGGGAGTCCAAGTTTTTGGTTGTCCCCCTCTCAGGAGCCACCAGCTCAGAATCAGAATCAGAATCAGGTTTATTGCCATTGTTCATGTAGTACACAAACTAGGAATTTGTCTCGGTACAATGCTGCAACATTAAACATGATAAGATAAGAGAAATAAACTATACATGTAATAAAGTGTAGGATAAGATTAAGTGATACTGGTCAACAGTTAAAATATATATTAGCCAGCAGCAGATACTGTGGAGAACTATATAGTGCAGTCGGTAATGCAGGAAGAAAACAGTGATGATTGACATGAGTCTGGTTGAGCTGCTGTACATGGTGCACGAGAGTCACTTAGTGTTCAGCAGTCTAATGGCAGAGGGGAAGAAGCTGTTCATGTGACGGGAGGTTTTAGTCTGGATGGACCGAAGTCTTCTACCAGAGGGGAGGGGGGCAAACAGTATGTGACCAGGGTGTGAGGGATCGGCTATGATCCGGCCAGCACGCCTCCGGGTCCTGGAGATGTACAGATCCTGGAGAGATGGGAGCTTGCAGCCGATCACCTTCTCAGCAGTGCGCACGACGCGCTGCAGCCTTAGTCTGTCCCTGGCAGTGGCTCCTGCGTACCACACAGTTATGGAGGTGGTGAGGATGGACTCGATGATGGCTGTGTAGAACTGCACTAACATCTTGGTGGGTAGCTTGAGCTTCCTCAGCTGCCGCAGGAAGAACATCCTCTGCTGGGCTTTTTTGATGAGTGAGCTGATGGTCAGCTCCCATTTGAGGTCCCTGGTGATGGTAGTGCCTAGGAAGCGGAAGGAATCAGCAGTGGTGATGGGAGAGCCTGAGAGGGTGAGGGGGGGCAGAGGAGTAGTGACTTTCCTGAAGTCTACAATCATCTCCACTGTCTTCAGAGCGTTCAGCTGCAGGTTGTTATTGCTGCACCAGGACGCCAGCTGGGCCACCTCTCTCCTGTAGGCGGACTCGTCGCCGTTGGAGATGAGCCCGATGAGGGTGGTGTCGTCCGCAAACTTGATCAACTTGACAGACTGGTGGCTGGAGGTGCAGGAGTTGGTGTAAAGGGAGAAGAGTAGGGGGGAAAGTACACAGCCCTGGGGTGATCCGGTGCTGATGCTAGTATAGTCTGAGACAGTCTTTCCCAGCCGCACATGCTGCCTCCGGTCCGTCAGGAAGTCGATGATCCACCTGCAGAGGGAGTCAGGCACGTTGAGCAGGGACAGCTTGTCCCGGAGCAGAGCGGGGCGGATGGTGTTGAATGCGGAGCTGAAGTCCACAAACAGGATCCTGGCGTAGGTTCCCGGGGAGTCCAGGTGCTGCAGGATGGAGTGGAGGGCCAGGTTGACTGCATCGTCTACAGACCTGTTGGCTCGGTAGGCAAACTGCAGCGGGTCCAGGAGAGGGGTGGTGATGGACTTGAGGTGGGACAGGACCAGGCGCTCAAAGGACTTCATGACTACAGAGGTGAGCGCTACAGGTCTGTAGTCATTAAGTCCAGTGATCCGTGGCTTCTTGGGGACAGGGATGATGGTGGAGGATTTGAGGCAGGATGGCACATGGCATAACTTAAGGGAGGTGTTAAAAATGTCTGTGAATACAGGAGCCAGCTGTTTCGCACAGAGTCTCAGGGTGGAGGGAGACACGCCGTCTGGGCCGGGGGCCTTGCGCGGGTTCAGTCTGGAGAACTGTTTGAGCACATCCTGCTCACTGATGATAAGGGGAGGGGGGGAGGTGGGGGGGGGTGCCTTAAATGAAGTAGGGAATGTGGAGGCTGTGGAGCTGGAGGGAGGGGGGGGAGTTGGACACAGATGACGAGGTGTCAAAACGGGCATAGTGTTGGGACAGTCTCTGACAAAGGGCTTTGTCATCCTGACCTTTAGGAGCCTGAGGCCGATAGTTGGTGATCTGCCTCAGTCCTCTCCACACGGAAGCCGAATCATTAGCAGTGAACTGCTGCTGGAGTCTCTCTGAGTACACAGATTTAGCCCTCTTCAGCTCTCTGTTAAACCGGTATTTAACCTCCCTGTAGCTGGGGGCCGTTAGAGGTTTTTGTCTGGCAGACTGGTGCTCTCATGTCTTGTCGTCTTTAGGCGGGCGGCTGCATGCAATTCCTCCACGGTCCTGGTGGTTGTGGGATGCGGGTCGGCCACCCGAGGAACTGCTTTGTGCGTTCGGCGTCTTGGGTTGGTCGCCCGATAAACTGTGTTTGCTACTGGGTGACCTGGTTCGGCCACCAGAGGACTTGTTTCTGGGGACCTGGGACTGGGGCAGGCCGCCTGACCATGTACTGTTTTTGTGGGACTATCCGTGGGCCATCGGAGGCAGGGAGGTCGCCGGAGCTCTGCCTGGGGGGCGTTGGATCTCCGCCGATCATCTTTTTTGTTTTGGCCCATACGGTATCAGGGTTATGTCAAGTTACGTAGAGCAATTTTTTATTGCCTCATGTGTTTTGAAAGCCATAGTCAAGTCATGTCAAGTTATGTAAAGCAATTTTGATTGCCTCATGTGTGTATTTTGAAAGTCATAGTCGAGTTATGTAAAGTATTTTTTTTTTTTTGCCTCCTGTGTGTGTTTGAAATCCATAGTCAAGTCATGTCAGGTTATGTAAAGCATTTGTTTTTATTTGCCTCATGTGTGTTTATAGTCCATAGTCTGGGTTTTGGTTTTTTTTTGTCCTCCCCTCTTCCTTTTGAGGGGCTATGGTCATGTTTTGCTTTTTGTTTGTTCTCCCCTCTTTCTTTTGAGGGGCCATAGTTTGGTGTTCTCGTTTCTTAGTTTCCAGGTGTGTGCATTTATTTCTTGTTTCTCTTTCATAGTTACCATGTGTTAGTGTGCATTTTTTTTTCTTGGTCATAGTCATGTGTTTGCATTTACGTCTTGTTTTTTTTCCATAGTTATCATGTTTGCATTTATTTCTTGTTTTGGTTTCCAGGGTCATTGTGTGTTTGGGTTAGGTTATGTACACTGGAGTTAGACGGGTTGTCTGTGGTCTCGGTGGGAAAATTTTCAGGGTCAAGTGTTTTTTGTGCTTTGTTTTTTCCCTTGTATTGTAGTCATGTCTTGTTTTGTTTTTTCTCTGTTTTTTTTTTCCTCTCGTCATTGTTCTGGGGAAAATGGGATGGATATGTCAGGTGATGTATTCTTTTCCTTTTCTGTTTAGGGTTTTGTTTGGCTCCTTCCTTGCCTGTTCCTCAATCCACTCGCCCTGTGGTTGGGGGGGGGGGGGCAGGTGTTACTAGACGTTCAGAGCCCGTCATGTGAGGGGGGCCTACTGAACAGCACACTTACTAGTCCAGGGGCTCGACGGTCTAACCAAGCAGACGTGGTAGGAATAAATCCTAAGCATCCGTAGCGTGACGGAGAGTCAACAGGCATTGCTGCGCCGATGTGGCCGCCAGCGCGGGTAAAAGTAGCTTGAGCGCTAACGACCACAAATGCAGCACAGCTGTTGAGGATTTGACAGCTGGGCGGAAGCCTCCCCGAGCACTATCACAATAAGAGCTCGGAGAGCTAGAATCATAACGCCGCTGTCAAACCCTGACAAGAATAACCCGAGCACCAAGGCATAGTGCTCGGGTCATGACACGCTCAACTTCGACCATTGTGGTCCTTCACTGCTCAGTAATCGCTTTTCAGCTTTTTCAGCTTCTCCCGACACTGTTTGGCAGTACGGATGTGCCCTTGGGAACCCATCTGCTTGGACACCTGCATTTCGAGTAGGTCCGTCCAACTCGCGCTGGATGCGATCGTCGCCTAATATAGAAAGAAAATTGCGCACCTCCTAATATATAATATTAGGAGTATATTATTATATAAGTATATTATACAGTATATTAATATAATATACCGTATTAAAGGGGCGCACTGTGTTCACTGGCTGAACAATTACAAATGGCGGTCGTGGAGTAAATTCAGCAGAAAAAGTCGCTTTCGTGACGTTACGACCTGACCAATCAGCGGCGACCAGCCTCTTAAAGTCATATCACAGCCATACTCAGCCCTACTCAGCTTGATTAGACCCTGCCCTGGATCAGGTACTAAAAAAGTACCTGCTAACCGGTGCTGGGGCTAGTGGAAAAGCGCCTTTAGCTGGCTGAGTGGTGCGGAGTAGGGCTAAGTGAGGCTAGTGGAAAAGCGCCTTAACTAGTTACTGTTTTTGGTAACGTGCCCAACTCTGGTTATGACCAGGATGTCGTATATTTTATTTCAAAAGGGAAACAAATGTTAATGCTACTAACAGTGCTCATTGAGTTTTATGCACTTTGAGATATGCCTGAGTAACATGTGACCAAAATGGTTATTTACACAACTTTTTCATTCTACAGTGGGGCAAAAAAGTATTTAGTCAGCCACCAATTGTGCAAGTTCTACCACTTAAAAGATGAGAGAGGTCTCCAATTTTCATCATAGGTATACCTCAACTATCCATCCATCTTCTACCGCTTTTCCGGAGGTCTGGGTCGCGGAGGGAGCAGTTCAAACAGAGAAGCCCAGACTTCCCTCTCTCCAGCCACCTGCTCCAGCTCTTCAGAGAGGATACCAAGGCGTTCCCAGACCAGCTGGGAGACATAGTCTCTCCACCGAGTCCTGGGTCTGCTCCGGGGTCTCCTCCCAGTGGGACATGCCTGAAACACCTCAAGTGGGAGGCGTCCAGGAGGCATCCTAATCAGATGCCCATACCACCTCAACTGACTCCTTTCAATGTGGAGGAGCAGCGGTTCTACTCTGAGCCTCTCCCGGATGACTGAGCTCCTCACCCTATCTCTGAGGGTGAGTCCAGCAATCCTATGGAGAAAGCTCATTTCAGCCGCTTGTATCCGTGATCTCGTTCTTTCGATCATTACCCAAAGCTCGTGACCATAGGTGAGAGTAGGAACGTAGACTGACTGGTAAATCGACAGCTTTGCTTTAGAACTCAGCTCCCTCTTCACCACAACAGACTGGTACAACGTCCGCATCATTACAGATGCTGCTCCAATCCATCTGTCGATCTCTCGCTCCATTTTCCCCTCACTCGTGAACAAGACCCCAAGATACTTAAACTCCTCCACTTGGGGCAGGAGCCTGCCCCCAACCCGAAGAGGACAATCCACCTTTTTCCGGCTGAGGACCATGAACTCGGACTTGGAGGTGCTGATTCTCATCCCAGCCGCTTCACACTCAGCGGCAAACCATCCCAGCAAGAGCTGTAGGTCATTGCTGGATGAAGCCAACAGGACAACATCATCTGCAAACAACAGAGATGAGATCCTGTGGTCACCAAGCATGACACCCTCCATTCCCTGGCTGCGCCTAGAAATCCTGTCCATAAAAATTATGAACAGGATCGGTGACAGAGGGCAGCCCTGGCGGAGTCCAACTCTCACTGGGAATGACTCCGACCGAGTGTTGGCAATAAGAACCAAACTCTCACAATGGTCGTACAGAGACCGAATAGCTCGTAACAACAAGCCCGATACCCCATACTCCCGAAGCACCCCCCACAAAAATCCACGAGGGACGTGGTCAAATGCCTTCTCCAAGTCCACAAAACACATGTAAACTGGTTGGGCAAACTCCCACGAACCCTCAAGAATTCTTGACAGGGTAAAGAGCTGGTCCGATGTGCCACGACCAGGACGAAAACCACATTGCTCCTCCTGAATCCGAGGTAGTTGAGGTATCCGAAAGCTTTTCTCGGATACCTCAACTATGAGAGACAAATGCTGCAAGGTGGCGCAGTGGTTTAGTACTGTGGCGGCACAGTTTACCCTCGGCCGGGGGATCGCGGGGATCATGAGATCGTGGGTTCGATCCCAGCCCCCAACCAACAGTGAGCTGTGTGGAGTTTGCATGTTCTCCCCGTGTTGCGTGGGTTTTCTCCGGGATTTCTCCGGTTTCCTCCCGCATACCAAAAACATGTAGGTTTAGGGCGCTCGCGCACGCAGCGACCGGCAGCCTGTGGTTTGTCACCAGACTGCAAACCAAATCTACCTACGGGTACAAATAAGTAACAAAAAAAAAAAAAGAGAGAGAAAAAAATCCAGAAAATCACATTGTTGGATTTTTAAAGAATTTATTTGCAAATTATGGTGGAAAATAAGTATTTGGTCACCTACAAACAAGCAAGATTTCTGGCTCTCACAGACCTGTAACTTCTTCTTTAAGAGGCTCCTCTGTCCTCCACTCGTTACCTGTATTAATGGCACCTGTTTGAACTCGTTATCAGTATAAAAGACACCTGTCCACAACCTCAAACAGTCAGACTCCAAACTCCACTATGGCCAAGACCAAAGAGCTGTCAAAGGACACCAGAAACAAAATTGTAGACCTGCACCAGGCTGGGAAGACTGAATCTGCAATAGGTAAGAAGCTTGGTGTGAAGAAATCAACTGTGGGAGCAATTATTAGAAAATGGAAGACATACAAGACCACTGATAATCTCCCTCAATCTGGGGCTCCACGCAAGATCTCACCCCGTGGGGTCAAAATGATGACGAGAACGGTGAGCAAAAATCCCAGAACCACACGGGGGAACCTAGTGAATGACCTGCAGAGAGCTGGGACCAAAGTAACAAAGGCTACCATCAGTAACACACTACGCCGCCAGGGACTCAAATCCTGCAGTGCCAGACGTGTCCCCCTGCTTAAGCCAGTACATGTCCAGGCCCATCTGAAGTTTGCTAGAGAGCATTTGGATGATCCAGAAGAGGATTGGGAGAATGTCATATGGTCAGATGAAACCAAAATAGAACTTTTTGGTAAAAACTCAACTTGTCGTGTTTGGAGGAGAAAGAATGCTGAGTTGCATCCAAAGAACACCATACCTACTGTGAAGCATGGGGGTGGAAACATCATGCTTTGGGGCTGTTTTTCTGCAAAGGGACCAGGACGACTGATCCGTGTAAAGGAAAGAATGAATGGGGAGATGTATCGTGAGATTTTGAGTGAAAACCTCCTTCCATCAGCAAGGGCATTGAAGACGAAACATGGCTGGGTCTTTCAGCATGACAATGATCCCAAACACACCGTCCGGGCAACGAAGGAGTGGCTTCGTAAGAAGCATTTCAAGGTCCTGGAGTGGCCTAGCCAGTCTGCAGATCTCAACCCCATAGAAAATCTTTGGAGGGAGTTGAAAGTCCGTGTTGCCCAGCGACAGCCTCAAAACATCACCGCTCTAGAGGAGATCTGCATGGAGGAATGGGCCAAAATACCAGCAACAGTGTGTGAAAACCTTGTGAAGACTTACAGAAAACGTTTGACCTCCGTCATTGCCAACAAAGGGTATATAACAAAGTATTGAGATGAACTTTTGTTATTGACCAAATACTTATTTTCCACCATAATTTGCAAATAAATTATTTAAAAATCAGACAATGTGGTTTTCTGGATTTTTTTTTTCTCATTTTGTCTCTCATAGTTGAGGTATACCTATGATGAAAATTAGAGACCTCTCAAGTGGGAGAACCCGCACTATTGGTGGCTGACTAAATACTTTTTTGCCCCACTCTATTTAAGTGTTCAACAGGAAAAAATAGTTCTACTACTTCAAGTTCTGCTCAACCCCAGCACTGTCGTGTTTTTATGCACTTTTGATGTGTCTTTGTCATGTGCCAATCGCACATTTAAAACCAAGACAATGAATAAAAAGTGTGTATTTTTCATCATATTGATCTTTGTTGGTGTCATGGCTGCCAATCAGCTGCGCCTGCACACACACCTGTCTCCCATCCTGGTCTGGCTATTTATTCCACGAGGCCCTGAGATCAGCGTGGAGTCGTCTATCTCCTTCCATGAGATCTGAACTCGTCAACTCAACGCTGAGCTTCCAAGCCTCGTCTTCTCTCCTGTTTCACTCCTCGTTACTGGACTCCTCTTCACCCAGCAGTCAAGTAAGCCACCATCCTTTGCTTTCACCCTTCTCATTCCCTTGTGCACAGGCGGAGATCCTTGGCGGCGGATTCCTCTCCACTGGCAGCGGACTCCTCCTGCTCTGTTCACCGGCTCTCATCGTCGTCTACGGGGCTGCTGACACTGTCCTCCTAGCTGTGGCCACTGAGCTAACCTGAGCTTCTCTCCTACACCGCTAACAGTAAGGGCTGAACTTTCTGGTGCTCCCTGCCTGGAGGGCCTTTTCCACTAGCACGCTTTAGCGCGACACAGGACGGCTCAGCACGCTTTGTACGCTTTTCCACAAGCTCCAACACGGTTTTTAACAGCTGCGATTCTCAGCCCTGCTCCAGGGCAGGGTACAGCAGTGCTGAGCTGTGCCGTGTTGTGACGTTAAGTGACTGGTTGCCGCTGATTGGTCAGGTCGTAACCGGCGCTGATTGGTCAGGTTGTAACCACCTCTCTCCTCCTCCTCATCTACCAAATCTTCACGACCTTCTCAATGAAGTTTTTGAAAAAAAAAAAAAAAGAATCTTCACGACCGCCTTTACTCAGCACGCAATCACTGTTGGCGGTTTATTTTCAGTGTATTGCTGTGCTATTGTCATTTATTCTCTATCAAAAATGGCTTCACGTAATAAGGGTGTTCCATGGACCAATAAGGAGGTGCAGTGTCTGCTCACTGCATTGTCAGACGAACGTATTCAGCGCGAGTTAGACGGAGCCGCCCGGAATGAAAAAATATACCGGGAGGTCTCGACATCGGAGTCCTTTAACGGTGAGTTTTAATTTTTTTTTTTATTGTGCATTTTTTCGCAAATATATTCGGTAAGACGCTCAGTTTATTTATGCAATAAAAAAGCTGTTCATTTGTGGATGGATCGCTGCTTTATTGCAGCACACTGCGGACTAAAGCTTTTATTTTAATTATTCATGTGAACAATACGCTGAAATAAGCTTATATATTCTTGTTAAAAACTATTGTCTTTTCTGTATATATTGCACTTTCGTGCTGTATTTTATTGTGTGCATTTTCCTTGTAGAATCATCCCACGCGTCCGCCGCGACAGCCCGCACGGATTATTCAACCGAGCCATCCTGACCCACAGCTGGCAGAGACGGCTTCATTCATCTGAGTCTTCGTGACCCAGTTTGGGAAGCTGGTGAAGACACTCAGTGGTCGGCGTGTATAAAATGTTGATTAACCTTCATGTTGTGTTGCAAAGTTTTTTTTTCTTTTAATATTTTGTATATAATAAAATGGAATTGTTTTGGAAAGTGTGGTTTGTCTGTTATAACACTGAATTATAAAACAGTATAATTACATAGAAATTCCATTGCCTAGTCTGATCAAAATGATGCTGATCATCCTGTCAGGGGTCAACCATTGTAAAGGTAATGTAATTTTTAACTAGACCAAAAAACAAATCTTTTTGTAAGCTTTCTGTTCTTTTTTTTTTTTCCACAATATCTTTATTGAACCTTTTTTTTTTTAACAAACATGATACAAACAATCAAACACTAACACTAAAGTACTACAAAAAAAAAAAATGCACTAAAAACACCAACAACCACCAACAAAATCAAGTCTTCAACAATGCTCCTCTGTTTAGTCTAGACAATCCAATACATAAGTATACATATTATGTTCACCAGTTTGGAATTTACAAGGTCCACACACATCATTCACCTTCTTCTTCAAGAGTTATGTTTAAATTTTTTACATAATCAATAAAAGGTCTCCATATATTCTCAAACACAATTTCCTTTGATTTCAGTATATATGTTATTCTTTCTAATGGAAGGTTTGTTAACATCTGTCTTAACCACTGAGTCACATCTGGTCTATGAGTCTTTTTCCATAATAGTGCAATACATTTTTTGGCATTAAGCAAACTGAGGTCTATGAATGTTCTTTCACTTTTATTAAAATTATGCTTTTCTGGGTACAGACCCAACAAAAACAGTTTAGGATTCAGTATGATTTGTTTTGAGATTATTTTTTCAATTGTTACCCTCACCTCTTCCCAAAACATTCTTATTAATCTACATTCCCATAAACAATGAAATAGGGTTCCTTTACTTTCCATGCATTTTGTGCATGTATCTGGTATATTTTTGTTATATCTATTTAACTCCTCTGGTGTAACATACATCCGCATTAACCATTTGAAATGTATCAATTTAAGGCGTGCATTTATTGATTTGGTTTGAGCTTCTGTACAAGCCAATTCCCATTGTTCCTCTGAAATTTCAATTTGCAGATCTTCTTTCCAGTAGTTTAATCTTTTCAGTGAATTTTCACTTGAAGATAGTGTCAATGAGTTATAAAACTCTGAAATAATACCCTTTCTTTTACTATCTTTCATCATCATTTTTTCCAAGGATGAATAAATAGGTCGAGTGAGAGCTTTATTTTGATTTGATCGAATAAAGTTTCTAAGTTGAAGATATTTAAAAAAATGTGTTCTATTGAGATTAAATTTGATCCTCAGCTCTTCAAAAGACATTATGTTGTCTGCACATGGCAAATATAAATCCTGAATCTTTTGTATCCCTTTTAAATTCCATACTTTAAATACAGCGTCCGCTCTCCCTGGTTTAAAATATTGATTACCCCATATTGGACTAAATTGTGACAATAACTGTGGTTCTTTTAAATAGTTTTTAGCTTCACACCATATTTTGATCATATGCTTTACAAATGGATTTTTAACTTGTTTTTGTAATTTTTTTGCCGAATCTGAGTATATGAATATGGGAAGAGGTAAAGGTAAATTGTATGATTCCATTTCAGTCCAGTGAGGGAGATCATTTGATGAAAAATAATATGTCATAGACCTCAGTTGTGCCGACCAATAATACAACATAAAATTTGGACATTTCAGACCTCCACGATCAAATGGTAAATATAATAAAGACAAACGTAATCTAGCCCTCCTGTTGTTCCATATAAATTCCACTAACTTTTTTTTTATTCTTGAGAATAGATCTAAAGGTGGTGATAAGGGAATGTATTGAAATAAATAAAGTATTTTAGGTAAAATATTACTTTTAAGTATATTGATTCTCCCGATCATCGACATTGGTAGTGACATCCATCTCTGAGTTAACTCATTGATATCTGACATTAAGGCTTCATAGTTGACACTGGCGACTGATTCTAGCTTAGGCATAATTTGGATTCCTAAATATTTAAACTGATTTACAACATTGAATTGATTTACCTCAGGGGCTGGGTAATTTCTCTGGGTCTCATTTAGCATTAATATTGAAGATTTAGTTTTATTTATTTTATATCCTGATATTTCCCCAAAATTCTTTATTAAATTCAACAAGGTTGGAATTGATTTTTTTAGATTCGACATAAACAAAATTATATCATCGGCGTACAGGGAGATTTTATGTTCTGTTGGTCCAACTTTAATTCCATATATTTGTGAATGTAAACGTATCGCTATCGCTAAAGGTTCAATTGCCATAGTAAACAGTAAAGGTGAAAGTGGACAGCCTTGTCGACATCCTCTATTGATTTTTATTGGTTTTGAAATATTGTTATTTGTTAGGATTTCTGCTGTAGCATTATTGTATATTATTTGAACCCATTTTATGAAATTATTTCCAAGTCCAAACCTTTGTAGGACTTCAAAAAGAAAGGGCCATTCAACTCTATCAAAGGCCTTTTCGGCGTCCAATGATAGGAGAGCTGTATCCGGTGCTTCTTTATTAAAATAAATAATATTAAATAGTCTTCTTACATTATGGAAGCCTTGTCTACCCTTTATAAAGCCATTCTGATCTCGATTAATAATATTTGGTAAAATTTCTTGTATTCGTCTTGCTAAAATTTTACAGATTATCTTAAGGTCGGCGTTTAATAGGCTTATTGGTCTCATATTTTCACATTTATTAGAGGGCTTACCTGGTTTTGGCAGCAGTATAATTAAGGCATTATTTATGTATGATGGTAAATTATTATTTTGAAATGCTTCTAAAACCATTTCCAAAAAAGGTTTTATTAATTTATTCTTAAATTTTTTATAAAGGTCAACTGGAAGACCATCTGGTCCTGCACTTTTTCCTGATTTCATATTATCAATGGCTAGCCCAACTTCTTCTTGACTAATTTTAGACTCCAATATCTCCCTGTTTTCATTTGGAATACACGGTATAGATAGTTCGTTCAAAAACCCATTTAGTTTTGTTAAATCAGGTTCATTTTTGGTATCATATAATTTTTCATAGTAATCTCTAAAGGCTCTATTAATTTCTAAAGGATCTATAACTACCTGTCCCTTACTTATAATACTGGTAATTGGTGTTTTAATTTCCAATTGTTTAATCTGCCATGCTAATAATTTTCCTGATTTTTCACCTTGTTCATAAAAAGATTGTTTCAATCTTAGAAGACTCGAGGCAGCTCTATTCGCTGATTTTTTGTCGTATTCAGCTCTCAAAATCAGTAATTCATTCTCCAACCTTGGGTCACTTCCTGCATACACTTTTTCCTGAAGACTTTTTATTTTATGTTCCAATTTAGCTCTCTCCTCTCGAGTCTTCTTAGATTTTGATCCTGTATAACTAATAATATGTCCCCTAATAAAAGCTTTGAAAGCCTCCCACTTTACACATGCTGATGTTTGTGTAGTATTGATGTCAAAGAACTCGTCTATCTGTTTTTCTATATACTTGACAAATTCCTCATCCTGAAGCCATTTATGCTGAAATTGCCATCTACCTGATTCCTTTGTCAATTTTTTATCTACATATATTAGACAACAGGGTGCATGATCAGAGATCACGATGTTATCATAAAAGCAGTTTTGAATCTTGGACCTTAATTCTGTGGAAATCAAAAAATAATCAATACGTGAGAATGTCTTGTAGGTACTGGAATAACAAGAATAGGCTTTAACTTGTGGTTTCATTTCTCTCCATATATCTAACAATCTCAATTCTTTCATAAAATGATTAATAGTCATCCTACATCCAATGTGCGTACAATCCAGTCCTGTTGATCTATCCACACCTGGATTCAATGTACAATTAAAATCCCCTGCTATTATATGTTGCCCTGTAAGTGATGATAAGATGAGAAATAAATTAGCAAAGAACTTCTGATCATCTATACTGGGACCATATAAGTTCACAAGATTTATATTTTCTAATAGCAAAGAACCTTGAATGATTACATATCTTCCAAATTTGTCTCCAATTACATTTTTCACTTGAAAAGGAACTGATTTATGTATGAGAGTCATAACTCCCCTGGCTCGGGATGAAAATGAAGAGGTGAATACACTTCCCTGCCATCTACTCCTAATTCTTTTAACATCCTCCTCTATCAGATGAGTTTCTTGTAAAAACACAATTCTTGAACCCATGTCCTTTATTTTATTCATAACTTGTTTAAGTTTTTTTAAATTTTGTAGACCTCTGCAATTCCATGAAGTTAAATTAAGATTAACACTTTGGTCCATGATCAATAGAGAGTTTGGGATTACCTTGCAGTGTAAACATGCTCATACAGAGAAGCAAAAACATGAGTGGTTGAACATTCATCCTACAAACTACACACAAACAAATTTCCCCTTCCCACACTTGTGGCAAACCCCCCAAAATCAAAAGAAAAATTCTGTCTCCCGATATAGCCATCGACCGTTCCACACCCACGGGGAACAGCCTAAGCCACTCCTTCTTCATCCTCCCAATCACCCTAACTCTACTGCTTTTAATGACGTAACATTAACTCTCCTCTGTAGTTTTCCAACTTAACTCCAAAATTTTTAACAACTTTGTACATCATAGTTTTTTTTTGTTTGTTTGTTTTGTTTTTGTTTTGTTTTTTTAATATATAATACAATCTATATTTTGTAAACTTACTATTTACTTCAAGTCAGTCAGATGCCTGTGCAAATGCTTAATTATTCTACCTTATATTTTGTTCATGCTTAGCTCCCACCAGTCTCTTCTTCTTCTTTGATCTTCTTGATGAACTCCTGCGCCTCCTCTGGGGTCTTGAAGATGTGGGTTCTGCCCTCATACGTGGTCAGCAGTCTCGCAGGATAGATTACACCATGACGAATCCCAAGGTTGCGCAGCTCCTTACGTACGGGATCAAACTGCTTCCTCAATTGCTGGATTCCTGTGGCCAAATCTGGGTAGAACCGCACCTGCTGGTCCTGGTGTTTAATCTCTCCTTTTTTAGCTCGTGCAGCGTTGAAGATCTTCATCCTGTCTCTGTTGCTAAGAAACTTCATAATTAAGGTCCTCGGCGGTCCCTTATCTCTCCGTGGGCCAATACGATGTGCTTTTTCCAGAATCACTGCTGATTGCAACTCCTCGCTGCCCAGCACCTCCGGAATCCACTTTTCCAGAAAGGAACATACGTCCCGACCTTCTGATTCCTCTGGAAGACCCACCAGCCTCAAATTATTCTGTCTCGACCGAGATTCCAAATCCAAAATATTATCTTCCAGAGATTTATTTTTTTTTTCCAAAGTGCGCACCTTTAATTGAAGACGGGTGACGTCATCTTCAGCACTAGCGAGACGGAGCTCCATCTGCGCCGTTCGTTCTACACAGTCACCCAATTCCTTTCTTATTCCTTCCAACGCTGTCATAATCCCATCAAATCTAGAGGAAAAGTCCGCTCTCATTGAACTCATGGCAGCCATCAGCGCATCTGCGCCATTCCCCGCAAATATCGCACCGTTGCCAGCCTCCTCCACCATATATGGAGTTTTGTTTGCTGCGTCACAGACCTGAAAGTCCGTTAATTTGGACTGTTTCGGCGGCTCGCTTTTTCCTTTTCCTGGTTTTCCAGCCTTAGGCTTCGCCGACATATCCTCGCCCAAATGCTGGGATACGTTCTGTCCCAAATGAGAGAGTTATTTGCCGATTTTTTTTTTTCCAGGAGCAGAGCAGAGCGAGACACGTCCGTCCTACGTGGCAGCCATAACCGGAAGCTTTCTGTTCTTTTTATTGAAATATCATAAAAAATTAGCACCAAGTCAAAGTAGGTACAAGTATATGTAAATTGAATGTTCTATCGGCATTCCAAATTCAGAGATTTAAAATATTTTAGAAGGAGTGTAGCATCATCTAAACGGAAAATAATAATACTGTTGTTCCAAACGTTGACCTGAAGGTGAAAAACATGAATTTTTTTAATTCAGTACATCCAAAATGTCCTAGGATGTAACAAATAATACAATTTGGTGTTGGACAGTGTGCCACCGTCTCATTATTTAATACGAATAAAAACAAGTTTCAGCTCATTATTTCTAGGTCATTTGGCAGTTAATTCAAAACAAAAGTGACTTGTGTTGTTGCAGCTTAATTGTGAGATAAAATTAATTGTGAGATAAAACCACAGAGCGAGCAAGGCAATAATCCTTGGATCATTTTTTGTCTCGTGTAAATAAGGACTCAGTCAGGTGCGTAACGTCACGGGAGTGTGGCCCCGCCTCGCTGAGAATCTGCCGCCGCCCCGCTTCTAAAACCTCCTAACACAAACCATCACAGCACAAGCACAACACCGTGCTAATGGAGACAGAAGCATTCCGAGCCGTACTGAAGTGAGTCAAGCCGTACCGAGGTGTGCTGGGCTAGTGGGAAACAGGCTTTAGAAACTTCCTTATTTTTGAAAGAAAAGCACTTTTTTTCAATGAAGATAACTTTAAACTAATCAGAAATACACTCTATACATTGCTAATGTGGTAAATGACTATTCTAGCTGCAAATGTCTGGTTTTTGGTGCAATATCTACATAGGTGTATAGAGGCTCATTTCCAGCAACTATCACTCCAGTGTTCTGATGGTACAATGTGTTTGCTCATTGCGTCAGAAGGCTAATGGATGATTAGAAAACTCTTGTGCAATCATGTTAGGTCTGCAATGCTGTAATTGCTGCAAATGGAGGATTCTTTGACGAAAGCAAAGTTTGAAGGAAAAAAATATTATTTCAAATACAAATCATTATTTCTAACCTTGTCAATGTCTTGACTATACTTTCTATTAATTTTACAACTCATGGTGGTAAATAAGTGTGACTTTTCATGGAAAACACAAAATAATTGTCTGGGTGACCCCAAACTTTTGAACAGTAGTGTATGTTGTCTTTGTATTAGTGGTGTTGGCGTCATTGCGGTAATCATCCGTTAACACTTTGCCCCCGATAACGGCGACAAATTTTGTGATTGCTTTTTGGCCTAGAAGCTCTCCGTACCAAAGCCACTCTGGCCACAGACACTGTGCGCACCATGCAGACATTGTGAAGTCAAACAAGCTGGATTACAGCCATGGAAATCCCCAAAGTGCTGTCATGTTTACACTCTTTACACTACACCCTTCCGGCGCCACATGAGTCGGCTGCCTTTTGCAACAGCGGCTCAATTCTGAGTTTTTCTCTTTCTTTCTTTACACACTTTATACATCACGGACACACAGATCGCCCCAAAATGCCTCCCGAGCCGGCGGACGGAGCCACTGTTTACAGCAGGAGACGATACAGCAGGGAACAGCTGCTTGGACTTAATCACCACTCGGTGCTGACGAAAAAACTTGACGTACCGAGAGAAATAAGGTGAAAACGACGTGGTTGTCGGGCTGGTGTTAGACGGCGGACAAGGAGTATAAGGTACAGACCCACCTTCCCATCAGTTATTATGGGGAATGTACGCTCTATATTGGGAAAGGCAGATGAGCTAGCGGCTATCTGCCGTTACGATAGCACATACTGGGAGTGCTCTCTCCTTTTGTTTACTGAGACGTGGCTAACTGAACTAGCAGCAGATGCTAACATTGAGCTGGAGAGTTTCCACATGATAAGGGCAGACCGAACACCAGACAGTGGCAAAGCAAGGGGCGGTGGAGTGATAATGTATGTTAACAACAACTGGTGCAGACCGGGACATATCACTGTTAAACAACGTCACTGCAGCAAAGATATTGAGTTGCTAGCTGTTAGCATGCGGCCTACATATCTCCCGAGAGAACACTCACACGTGATCTGCATTGTTGTTTATGCAAATCCGACGGCGAACGCTAGGACAGCGCGTGACATCATCCATTCAGTAACCAGCAGGCTGCAGACAGAACACCCAGATGCTCTTCTCCTCATCTCAGGCGATTTCAACCATGTTTCACTGTCTCCCATTCTACCCATGTTTACCCAGTATGTCACATGCCACACTAGAGACAATAAAACACTGGACTTATTCAACGCAAACACTAAGGAGGCGTACACCTCATCACAACTCCCCCAACTCGGGAGATCGGATCACAACTTGGTTCATCTCCGGCCGGTGTACAAACCCCTAGTGCACAGACAACCCCCGGCCATGCGCACAGAGATGTTATGGTCTGAGGAGGCAATGGACACTCTAAAGGGCTGTTTTGAAGCCACCGCCTGGAAGCAGCTCTGCGATCCACATGGTGAGGACATCGATGGCCTCATCCACACCTTCACGGGCGACCTCAGCTTCTGTGCGGACAAATCCCTTCCCACCAAGACCATACGGTGTTGCTCAAACAACAAACCCTGGATCAACCCTGAGATTAAAACACTTCTGAGAGAGAAGAAGAAGATCTTCAGGTCGGGGAACAGGGAGATGCTGAAGTCCGTACAGAGGGAGCTGAGGAGAAAGATCAGAGAAGGCAAGGACAGCTTCAGGAGGAAGATGGAGGACAAGCTGCAACAGAGCGACATCAGCGGGGTCTGGAGAAACCTCAAAACCATCTCTGGGCTCCAGAATACCTCCCCCCAGGCCACGGGGGGCAGGGAGTGGGCGAACAATCTGAATTTGTTTTTCAATAGGTTTGACCAACCGCCCTCCCCCCTGACTGCACAACAACCACTGCTGCCTGTAAAGACATCAAGTCCTGCTGCCCACTCCCCACTCCACCAACACCGCCCCACTCCCAACACACAGCCCCCCATCCTGACCCTGACCAGGACCCAGGTGAGGACGGAGCTGAGGAAGATCAAGGCGAGGAAGGCGTCGGGACCGGATGGCATCAGCGCAAAGCTCCTCAAGTCCTGTGCAGACCAGCTGTGTGGGATTGTGACATACATCTTCAACCTGAGCCTGAAGCTGGGGAGGGTACCACAGCTGTGGAAAACATCTTGTGTGGAACCTGTACCAAAAACTTCCCACCCCAAAGACCTGAACAGCTACAGACCGGTGGCCTTGACGTCCCACTTGATGAAGACCCTGGAGAGACTGCTCCTTGCTCACCTCCGCCCCCTGGTGGAACCAGCGATGGATCCACTCCAGTTCGCCTACCAGCATGGCATTGGGGTGGAGGATGCGGTGATCTTCCTCCTTCACCGTTCTCTGTCCCACCTGGAGAAGCCCGGGAATGTGGTGAGGATCATGTTCTTTGACTTCTCCAGTGCTTTCAACACCATCCAACCGATGATCCTGAAGGACAAGCTGCTGCGCGCAGGGGTGGACCAGCACCTCTCATCATGGATCCTGGACTACCTCACGAACCGGCCTCAGTTTGTGAGAACCCGGGACTGTGTGTCCGACACGATCATCAGTAGCACGGGGGCCCCCCAGGGAACGGTGTTGGCTCCCTTCCTGTTCACTCTTTATACTGCGGACTTCTCACACAACACAACACACTGCCATCTACAGAAGTTCTCTGATGACTCTGCGATCGTTGGCCTCATCTCCAATGGAGATGAAGCTGAGTACAGAGGGCTTATCCAGGACTTCGTGGACTGGTGCCATCGGAACTGCCTCCAGATCAACGCGAGGAAAACTAAGGAGCTGGTGGTGGACTGCCGCAGGCAAGGACAACCCCTCACAGCACCAGTAAATATACAGGGAACAGACATTGAGATGGTGACATCCTACAAGTACCTGGGTGTTCATCTGAACAATAAACTAGACTGGTCACACAATACTGATGCACTCTACAAGAAGGGACAGCGCAGGCTGTTCCTACTGAGGAGACTCAGGTCTTTTGGTGTACAAGGGGCGCTGCTGAAGACATTCTATGACACGGTGGTGGCATCAGCCATCACTTTTGGAGTGGTCTGCTGGGGCAGTGGCATTACTGCAGCCGATAGGAAGAGACTGAACAAACTGATCAAGAAAGCTAGCTCCGTCCTGGGGCAGCGCCTTGATCCGGTGGAGGAGATAAGAGAGAGAAGGATGGTGGCTAAACTGTCATCTCTGCTGGAGTCCGAGTTCCACCCTATGCAGGACATACTGAATGCACTGAGGAGCTCATTTAGCAGCAGACTACATCATCCCAGGTGCACAACTGAGAGGTTTCGCAGGTCCTTCCTACCAACGGCTGTCAGACTGTACAACCTAAGCAGGACTGCTCGCAGAGATAGCAAAAAGACGTAACAACCTAATAGTTTTTTGAATGCAAAAGATGCAATAGACTTACACAATGGTCCCCTCTGGCATACAACTAGGAAAATACCGGTAGCTACGGAGGGTGAGAATATGTATGGGCACATAATCATACCATGTAGGATAACTAAGTAGACGGTTGTGCTGTTTCATCCCATCTAGCAACAATGCTCTGCACTGTGTGCGTTTATACATTTACATATTTATTCCATCTAGCTACAATGCTCCGCCCTGGGTGTGTTTATGTTTATATTTATATATTCATTCCATCTAGCTACAATGCTCCGCACTGTGTTTATATATCTACATATTATTCCATCTAGCTACATTGCTCCGCACTGTGTTTATATATTTACATATTTTTTCCACCTAGCTGCAATGCTCCGTACTGTGTTTATATATTCATATATTTATCCCATCCAGCTACAATGCTCTACACTGTGTGTCTGTGTGTATATATATATATATATATATATATATATATATATATATATATATTTATAGTAATATGTACATATGTATATTAGCTGCTCTTGTTTGCTTGCTTTTTTTTTTTTTTCTTGCCTTCTGATTGTTGCTCTGAGTGTTGCTATCCCTGTGCTGTTGCAATCCTGGAATTTCCCCGTTGTGGGACTAATAAAGGCTTATCTTATCTTATGTTTATGTTATCTGATGGAGCTCTCACCTGGATAATTGTTACAGCCTCCTGCAATACTTCGCTTGGATGTTGGGTTGTTCTTCTTCTGTGGATGCTGGCTAGCTAGCTAGTAGCTACATGCTAGGTTATAGCCGATCTCCAGCAGCTAACACAGACAGAATTTTGCCTGTTTTGATCCTTAAAGCTTCGGGTCCAACTGTTGGCGAGTACCAGTATAAAAAAAATTCTCAGGCTGTGTTCGTAATGTTCATTCACTCCCCTGCCATTTTTGCAGCATGGTGGGGTGTCATCATGGGCGAGATAGTTATTTGTCTTTGCAAGTTTTCTGCTAAAAGGGAAATTGTGTCTGTTGTGACACATGAGGTCCATGGCTTTGTGTTGATCTGCTTAAAAGCTGTGGATGTTTGCTATGGGAGAAAGAGCAAGCTCCATTTGTGGCTGCTGGTTGGATGCCGAGTTGTGTTGCATTGATATTATTGAGATTCAACTTTACTTATATAGCGCCATATCACAGTAACAGTCATCTCATAGCACTATCAAATGTAGGGGAAACCCCACAATTGCAGAAACACCCCAGAAATCAGGCGATCCCCTGTGAGCAAGTGCTTGGTGATGGTGGAGAGGAAAAACTCCCTTTTAACAGGAAGAAACCTCTAGCAGAACCAGATATAAGGAGGGGCAGTCATTTGCTGCGACTGGCTGGGGGGTGAGGGGATAGAGAAGATGAAAAGAACAGACATAAAGAGAGCAGAAATTAAAGGAGTAAAGCCAAGTACATTATTGGAGGTCACCCGGCAGTCTAAATCTATTAACAGCAAAACAAAGGGAGGGTTAAGAGACGTAAGATCCCTCCCTAATCATAGGCTATAAAGAAGAGGAAGGTTTTTACCCTATTTTTAAAAACAGAGATCGAGTCTGACTCCCAAACCCAGATTGGTAACTGGTTCCACAAGAAGGGAGCTTGATAGCTGAAGGCTCTGCCTCCCATTGTACTTTTGGAGATTCTATTTATTACAAGTAATCCAGCATTTTGGGAGTGTAGTGCTCTGTTAGGATGATAGGGTAGTATCAGATCTTTTTAAATAAAAAGGGGCCTGATTGTTTAGAGCTTTGTAAGTGAGAAGGATGATTTTAAACTTAATTCTAAACTCTATGGGAAGCCAACGAAGGGAGGCCAGAACTGGAGAGATATGATCTCTCTTTCTAGTACCAGTTAAAACTCTGGCAGCAGCATTTTGGATCAGCTGAAGACTTTTTAAAGATATTTTAGGACAACCTGATAATAACAAGTTACAAAAATCTAATCTAGAGCTAGCAAAAGCATGGATCAGTTTCTCAGCATCACTCAGACACAAGATGCTCCTAATCTTGGCAATATTGTGCAGATGATAGACGACAGTCTTAAAAACAAATTTAATATGTGAATTAAAAAAACAGATCTTGATCAAAAATAACTCCAAGGTTCCTCACAGAACTGTTCAGAAAAAGAGTAGCCGCATCCAAATTAAGAATTTGATTTGGAAAGGTATTTCAAAGGTTTTTTGGACCAATAAGAATGACTTTGGTCATATCCGGGTTTAATAGCAGAAAATTACAAGTCATCCAAGCTTTGATTTCCTTAAAAGGAACTCTGATTATATTGGCATGTTAGCTCTATATGCTTTATTTTGATGTTAGTAACTTAACTATAATTTAATTTTTTTGAAAATAATTCCCAGTTTTATATATTTTTAAAAAACTTTATTACGATTTTTGTTTACGTCGCAATGCATTCTGGGTAGTGACGTAGAATGGTTGCAGCCGTTTTTTCTGTCTTATACAAGCCAAGAAGTGAAGCTACTAACTACTGCCATTTGTCAGTGAAAATGCCACATTGCGTGGCTTTTGGATGTAATTTCCAATCAAAGGGAAATAAAGAGAGTGGGATAAGCCTCCATAGCTTTCCTAAAGAGGGAAAGTTGAGTAAAAAGTGGGGCGGCAGCGGCTCAGCAGGTAGTCTAATAACCCGATGGTTGGCGGTTCGCATCACACTCTCCCCAGATATCCTGCCGTTGTGTCCCTGGGCAAGACACTTCACCCGCATTGCCTCCAGTGCCCATAACACTGGGTATGAATGTGTAAAAATGTTTAAATGCTCGGTGGTGGCCGGAGAGGCTGTTGGTGTGGATTGGCAGCCACATTTCCCTCACTCTGTCTGTGATCACGCGCTATAGCGCATGCCTGATAAAACTGACATATGTATTAATCACACTGTGATAATAGCACAATATCGCTCAAAGTGCGCGCATAAGACATGTCTGTGATCGCACGCTTGTGTTGACCGTTCCTGCCTTTCGTCTCCTAACCGTGGTTTTGGGACGCAGGGGAGATGTATCTTCCTCCGCGGTCAGTTCCCGAGTAAACCTCACTCTTGTGGTACACAGAAGCACAGGCCATTTTGCTGAAGCGTTGGGGCTTTATTTATGTACCGCACTGTTGTCAGCAACAAATTCTACCTGCTCCGGTCGCCTCGCTCTTTTTACTCATCCGCACCAAATCACACACACCTTTCGGGGGGGGGGGGCGCCTCTGCTGCGAAAATGCTCCCACTCACTCAAGTCCACGCACCGAGCTGCCCCATCCAAACACATGCACCAGACACATCCCACAACACTTGATAGAGCTGGCATATGCATTAATCACACTATGATATCGCTCAAAGCGCTCGCTTGGCTTGACATGTCGAAGATCTGGCTGGCAACAGTCAGAAAAAAAAAAAAAGTCTGGAACGAGTGTGGAGCACTGCTTATGGACGTTCAACCCGCAGTCTGAGAAAGCAACTGAGAAATTGCTTTATGTTGCTCAGAGTCCATGTTTATTAGTTCGGTGCCCATCATGCTTGTAGACAATTTTTTGTGTTTGAGCATTCTATTGTAAGTAAATCAACAATATATAAGTTTCACCTTAAAATAATGCTTCCTTGAGCGCACGCTTGAGACACAAAGTGGAGAGACACTCGCGGAGCGGAGTGAAACTTATATATTGTTGATTTACTTACAATAGAATGCTCAAACACAAAAAATTGTCTACAAGCATGATGGGCATTGAACTAATAAATATGGACTCTGAGCAACATAAAGCAATTTCTCTGTTGCTTTCTCAGACTGCGGGTTGAACGTCCATAAGCAGTGCTCCACAGTCGATCCACTTTTTTTTTTTTTTTTCCTGACTGTTGCCAGCCAGATCTTCGACATGTCAAGCCAAGCGCGCGCTTTGAGTGATATCATAGTGTGATTAATGCATATGTCAGCTCTATCAAGTGTTGTGGGATGTGTCTGGTGCGTGTGTTTGGATGGGGCAGCTCGGTGCGTGGACTTGAGTGAGTGGGAGCGTTTGCGCAGCAGAGAAAGGTGTGTGTGATTTGGTGCGGATAAGTAGAAAGAGTGAGGCGACCGGAGCAGGTAGAATTTTTTGCTGACAACAGTGCGGTACATAAATAAAGCCCCAACGCTTCAGCAAAACGGCCTGTGCTTCTGTGTACCACAAGAGTGAGGTTTACTCGGGAATTGACCGCGGAGGAAGATACATCTCCCCTGCGTCTCAAAACCACGGTTAGGAGACGAAAGGCAGGAACGGTCTACACAAGCGTGTGATCACAGACATTTCTCATGCGCGCGCTTTGAGCGATATTGTGCTATTATCACAGCGTGATTAATACATATGTCAGTTTTATCAGGCATGCGCTATAGTGCGTGATCACAGACAGAGTGAGGGAAATGTGGCTGCCAATCCACGCCAACAGCCTCTCCGGCCACCACCGAGCATTTAAACATTTTTACACATTCATACCCAGTGTTATGGGCACTGGAGGCAATGCGGGTGAAGTGTCTTGCCCAGGGACACAACGGCAGGATATCTGGGGACAGCGTGATGCGAACCGCCAACCATCGGGTTATTAGACGACCTGCTCTATCTGCTGAGCCGCTGCCGCCCCACTTTTTCCTCAACTTTCCCTCTTTAGGAAAGCTATGGAGGCTTACCCCGCTCTCTTTATTTCCTTTTGATTGGAAATTACATCCAAAAGCCGCGCAATGTGGCATTTTCACTGACAAATGGCAGTAGTTAGTAGCTTCGCCTCTTGGCTTGTATAAGACAGAAAAAACGGCTGCAACCATTCTACGTCACTACCCAGAATACATTGCGACGTAAACAAAAATGGCGATTTACATCGTAATAAAGTTTTTTAAAAATATATAAAACTGGGAATTATTTTCAAAAAAAATTATATTATAGTTATGTTACTAACATAAAAATAAAGCATATAGAGCTAACATGCCAATATAATCGGAGTTCCTTTTAAGACAGGCATCTAACTTGGCTAATTGATTACCATCATCCGGCTTCATTGACAGGCATAATTGTGTGTCATCTGCGTAACAATGAAAATATATACAGCGCTTTCTAATGATGTTGCCTGACAGAAGCATATAGAAATAAAAAAAAAAAGAGTAAGGCCTAACACAGATCCCTGTGGAACCCCATGACTGAGCTTAGAGTTGGAAGAAAACTCATTATCGATATGAACAAACTGAAGTCTATTGGACAAATAAGATCTAAACCACTGCAGCGAAGTTCCATTTAGTCCAACATAGTGTTCTAATCTATCAAGTAGAATATCATGGTCAATAGTATCAAAGGCTGCACTAAGATCTAAAAGGACAAGTACAGAAACAAGTCCATTATCAGATGCGATAAGGAGGTCATTAGTGACCTTCGCTAAGGCTGTTTCAGTACTATGATGAATTCTGAACCCAGATTGAAACTCTTCAAATAAACCATTTCCCTGCAAGTGGTCAAATAATTGCATAGCAACAACTCTTTCAAAGATTTTTGAAATGAAAGGCTGATTATAGAGATTGGTCATTTATTAAAACTCCTGGATCGAGCTTTGGCTTTTTGAGTAAGGGTTTAAATACAGCAAGTTTAAAAGCCTGCAAGTACATGACCTAAAGTTAAAGAAGAACTGATTATTTGAAGAATACGGCTACCAATAAATGGGAAGACTATTTTAAATGACCTGGTAGGAATAGGGTCTAAAAGACAAGTTGAAGGCTTGGATGAGGAGATTATTTTATCCAACTCTAAAAGGTCAATTGAAGTAAACTTAACTTGAAAAATTACCAACTTAAGGTACACTGTATCTGTATGGAAAAACACGATTAAAGCATTAGTAATCATGATTAACTCAACATTCCAAAACATTAACCATGATTAAAAATTTTCATCTTCAAACACCACTAATAATAATGTAACAAGGCACAACAGTTCTTTGTTTAAATGTTTTTTATTTTCCCTTCAGAAGGGCCACTCAGCCAAAGCAAATGGGTTGTTGACTGGGCAACAAAAGCCTGAATGTGTGCACTTCCTTGTTAAGAAAGATTGAAAAACAATGCTGCCGGGGAGTCGTTACTCTTCCACACAGTGGGCTATTAGCTGCTTTTCTTATTAAACATCATAAAGAGGAGAAAATGTAAAGCTCTCTGATTGGCTGAGCTGCCCTCAATTAAAGTCAATTCTCTTCTATTCTGGCAGAAGAAATACTTCTCAATGTTTTATTGTTTTATTCATATCATTTAGATATTAGAAAATACATGTAGATCACTGATATTTGATTTGACTTGTAACTTCATCAGGAAATAAGCTGCAGGAATTTTGAGTTTTTGGTCATCTTCAATATTTTATCCAGTTTAATGACACAGTTTTACAGATACTGACCTCACAAACTCCCACACAACTCTTGTTTTATTTGACATCCCCAAACAAATGTAGCCACCCCATGCCACTGTTCACACCATGATGGTGCAGTGACTGCACCTGTGTGTCTTTGTAGGGGTGAGGTCACACCTGAAACAAAAACCAAAACCAAAAACATGTAGGTTTAGGGCGCTCGCGCACGCAGCGACCGGCAGCCGGTGGCTTGTCACCAGACTGCAAACCAAATCTACCTACGGGTACAAATAAGTAACAAAAAAAAAAAAAAAAAAAATGACTGACCACAGTCACACAGAAACCAACCGAGGCACAGGCTGAGCAGCTGGAATTTTAGGTTCTCCAGTTTATTTTATTTCACCATATAACAAGTGAACAATAGGCAACTATTTATTCAGACAGACATTTATTGAGAAAGAAACATCCTTACAATTTCAAGTTTCTTCAAGAACTTTTTGTAAAATTCAATCACTTTTAAAACCCTTAAAATACAATATTAAAATTCATGCATTTTTCAGGATTTCCAGCACCCGTAGAAACCCTGGTTGTGATCTGGCACTACGCAAATGAAGCTGATTTGAAAATACATGAAGTGAATTGAGTTGATTGAGCAACAACAACAGAGAAGGAAAAGTCAGACATACAATCAAAACATGGAGCATCTCTGCTTTCGAAATGAAATGTTGGTTCAGACATTTAAAGGATCTGAATCCAGTACAGCCTGATCTCAGGGCAGAGGTTGCACGAAATGAAAATTGTCCTTCATTGACAGATCAGCAATGGCAGAAAAATCTGACAGCTGTCTGTCATCTGACAGATTACACTGAAGGCAATCTCATTAAAATGAGATGGCAGCTCATAACAGAATTTTAACAACCATGTCTGTCAAAATGACAGATAAAGTCTAGCGCGACCTGTGTCTCAGGGTTTCTAAACTTGAACCTATAACCACAGGAGGAGCTTCCTGTCTCACAAAAGATCAAAGTCTATGTGAAAGGTGTCTCACTTTTAACTCTACTGTGGATCATTCCCTGTGATTTTAAGAGATTCACTCCAGTAAAAGCCTTTCCCCATTCAGCACATAGGTTTATTTAACTTTACTGTGGGGAGGTGATGTTGTCTCAAGTTACTTTTCTTCATCATCATCATAGCAGTCTGTCGGGGGCAACAATGACTGTTTCATTTAGGTCTGATCAGATTCCTCCGCGCAGCTCTGTCCTTCGCCTTCCGCTGCCAGGAACACATAATGACCATCAAACATTGAACACACAAATGGATTACCTCCACTATGGACGACTTCATGTTTTCTTAAAGTACTTGTCTGAGTAAAGGCATTTTCACACTGTTAACATACAGTGGGGCAAAAACATATTTAGTCAGCTGTAGAGAATGCGTTCAAGAATGAGGCTGAGTTTATTTCTCAGAGTCAACTTTATTGAGTGAACACATGCTCTATCAATCTCTATGCAGGAAAAGAGACTGAGCAATCGAATACCACGTTCTTATACTCTGCTGGGGCCACAACCCACAGTCACATGTTACATAAGCAAACATATAATTACATGGCACATAGTCTCAGTCACAATGCACTCTTTCATGTCTCACTATTGTCTCTTGTTCTATGGTGTTCCGGGAATCCTCCTGGGACATCCTCTTGGAGACAAGGGTCAAGACTCACACCTACTCGTCATCTCCTGTAGATCTCTGCAGGTCCAGACCTCTTTTGTCCCACCAGACGTGGAGTCATCAATACACATACAGTCACATATTTGTGGGGAGATATGAGCTCAATATCTTCGCCACACAGCCACCAATTGTGCAAGTTCTCCCACTTAAAAGATGAGAGAGGTCTCCAATTTTCATCATAGGTATACCTCAACTATGAGAGACAAAAGGAGAAAAAAAATCCAGAAAATCACATTGAAGGATTTTTAATGAATTAATTGGTAAATTCCTTGGTAAAATAAGTATTTGGTCACCTACAAACAAGCAAGATTTCTGGCTCTTACAGACCTGTAACTTCTTCTTTAAGAGGCTCCTCTGTCCTCCACTCGTTACCTGTATTAATGGCACCTGTTTGAACTCGTTATCAGTATAAAAGACACCTGTCCACAACCTCAAACAGTCAGACTCCAAACTCCATTATGACCAAGACCAAAGAGCTGTCAAAGGACACCAGAAACAAAATTGTAGACCCGCACCAGGCTGGGAAGACTGAATCTGCAATAGGTAAGCAGCTTGGTGTGAAGAAATCAACTGTGGGAGCAATTATTAGAAAATGGAAGACATACAAGACCACTGATAATCTCCCTCGATCTGGGGCTCCACGCAAGAGCTCACCCCGTGGGGTCAAAATGATCACGAGAACGGTGAGCAAAAATCCCAGAACCACACGGGGGGACCTAGTGAATGACCTGCAAAGAGCTGGGACCAAAGTAACAAAGGCTACCATCAGTAACACACTACGCCGCCAGCAACTCAAATCCTGCAGTGCCAGACGTGTCCCCCTGCTTAAGCCGGTACATGTCCAGGCCCGTCTGAAGTTTGCTAGAGAGCATTTGGATGATCCAGAAGAGGATTGGGAGAATGTCATATGATCAGAAGAAACCAAAATAGAACTTTATTGTAAAAACTCAACTTGTCGTGTTTGGAGGAGAAAGAACACCATACCTACTATGAAGCATGGGGGTGGAAATATCATGCTTTGGGGCTGTTTTTCTGCAAAGGGACCAGGACGACTGATCCGTGTAAAGGAAAGAATGAATGGGGCCATGTATCGTGAGATTTTGAGTGAAAACCTCCTTCCATCAGCAAGGGCATTGAAGATGAAACATGGCTGGGTCTTTCAGCATGACAATGATCCCAAACACACCGCCTGGGCAAAGAAAGAGTGGCTTCATAAGAAGCATTTCAAGGTCCTGGAGTGGCCTAGCCAGTCTCCAGATCTCAACCCCAGAGAAAATCTTTGGAGGGAGTTGAAAGTCCGTGTTGCCCAGTGACAGCCCCAAAACATCACTGCTCTAGAGGAGATCTGCATGGAGGATTGGACCAAAATACCAGCAACAGCGTGTGAAAACCTTGTGAAGACTTACAGAAAACGTTTGACCTCTGTCATTGCCAACAAAGGGTATATAACAAAGTATTGAGATGAACTTTTGTTATTGACCAAATACTTATTTTATCGAGGAATTTACCAATTAATTAATTAAAAATCCTTCAATGTGATTTCTGGATTTTTTTTTCTTATTTTGTCTCTCATAGTTGAGGTATACCTATGATGAAAATTGGAGACCTCTCTCATCTTTAAAGTGGGAGAACTTGCACAACTGGTGGCTGACTAAATACTTTTTTGCTCCACGGTACAAAATGTTAAACTCCCGTGTGGATAAATTTATGTGTTCTTAAGGTACTCATCCAAGTAAAGGCCTTTCCACACTGACCACACACAAACTGCTTAACTCCAGTGTGAATGAGTTCATGTGTTCTTAAGGTACTCATCCAAGTAAAGGCCTTTCCACACTGACCACACAAAAACTGCTTAACTCCAGTGTGGATGAGTTCATGTTTCCTTAAGCTACCCCTTTCAGTAAAAGCCTTTCCACACTGACCACACACAAACTGCTTAACTCCAGTGTGGATGAGTTCATGTCTTCTTAATTTACCCCGTTGAATAAAGGCCTTTCCACACTGACCACACACAAACCGCTTAAATCCAGTGTGGATGAGTTCATGTGTTCTTAAGCTACCCTTTTCAGTAAAAGCCTTTCCACACTGACCACACACAAACTGCTTAACACCAGTGTGAATGAGTTCATGTTTTCTTAAGCTCCCCCTTTCAGTAAAAGCTTTTCCACACTGACCACACACAAACTGCTTAACACCAGTGTGAATGAGTTCATGTTTTCTTAAGCTCCCCCTTTCAGTAAAGGCCTTTCCACACTGATCACACACAAATTGCTTAACTCCAGTGTGGATGAGCTCATGTGTTCTTAAGTGACCCCTTTGAGTAAAAGACTTTCCACACTGACCACACACGAACTGCTTCACCCCAGTGTGGCTGAGTTCATGTGCTCTTAAGTTACTCATCACAGTAAAGGCCTTTCCACACTGACCACACACAAACTGCTTCACTCCAGTGTGGATGAGTTCATGTCTTCTTAAGGTACCCATCAGAGTAAAGGCCTTTCCACACTGACCACACACAAACTGTTTAACTCCAGTGTGGATGAGTTCATGTTTTCTTAAACTACCCCTTTCAGTAAAGGCCTTTCCACACTGACCACACACAAACTGCTTAACGCCAGTGTGTATGAGTTCATGTCTCCTTAAGCTACTCCTTTCAGTAAAGGCCTTTCCACACTGACCACACATAAACTGCTTAACTCCAGTGTGGATGAGTTCATGTGTTCTTAAGTTACTCATCTGCGTAAAGGCCTTTCCACACTGACCACACACGAACTGCTTCACTCCAGTGTGGATGAGTTCATGTGTTCTTAAGTTACTCATCAGAGTAAAGGCCTTTCCACATTGACCACAAAGAAACTGCTTAACTCCAGTGTGGATCAGTTCATGCTTCCTTAAGCTACCCCTTTCAGTAAAGGCCTTTCCACACTGACCACACACAAACTGCTTAACTCCAGTGTGGATAAGTTCATGTGTTCTTAAGTTACTCATCAGAGTAAAGGCCTTTCCACACTCACCACAAACAAACTGCTTAACTCCAGTGTGGATAAGTTCATGTGTTCTTAAGCTACTCAACAGAGTAAAGGCCTTTCCACACTGACCACACACAAATTGCTTAACTCCAGTGTGGAGGAGTTCATGTTTTCTTAAACTACCCCTTTCAGTAAAGGCTCTTCCACACTGACCACACACAAACTGCTTCACTCCAGTGTGGATCAGTTTATGTGTTTTTAAGTGACCCAACCGTGTGAAATCTCTCCCACATTCTTCACAAAAGTATTGTTTTTGCCTAGTGTGGTGTTTTCGCTGTATTCTTTTTCTACTCTTGTCACTGTATGATTTCGCTTTGTTTGCTGCAGTTGGAGGATCTTCATCTTCCTGAAGCTGCTGAGGTTTCTCTCTATTTTTCCTTTCATGTTCCTGTAACAACAAGGACGAAAACAAAAAAAGGCTGTGAAAAAGTATTTCAAAAAAGTATTCCACACATTCATTGATGTGGAAACCAACTTGTGTATCACCTTGATAGACACTGAAAACATTAAATGTTTGATGGAAATAGTCACTGTTCAAATATACCAAAACTACATGAAAAGCACAATTACTTTTAAGAAGCAATCAATTACATTTACAATTATTTTCAAGGATTTCACAAAGTAACTGAAAAGTATTTGGCCCCAAATCTGCCATTGAAAGTTTGTGAACCCTTTTGAGTTTTCTGCATAAATATGACCTAAAACCTCATCACATTTTCACACAAGTCCTAAAAGTAAACAAAGAAAATCCTGTTAAATGAGAAAAAATATTTTACTTTTTCATTTATTGAGGAAAATGATCCAATATTAAATACAGTGGATCCAGAAAGTCTTCACAGTGCTGAACACTTTTTCCACATTTTGTTGTTACAGCCTTATTTCAAAAAATGGTAAAATCGTAAATGGCATTCACTTATATATCACTTTTCTTCTCATCTAGGATGACCAAAGTGCTTTAGAGATCCTGCGATCCACCCATTCACACATACATTCACACACTGATGGCGGCATAGCTGCAAAACATGGCACTGTCCAGACCCACCAGGAGCAATTGGGGGTAAAGTGTCTTGCTCAGGGACACAACGGCAGGATATCTGGGGAGAGGGGGATTTGAACCGCCAACCATCCGGTTATTGGATGACCTGCTCGACCTCCTGAGCCACTGCTGTCCCAAAAGGGATTAATTTTTTCCACAAAATTCGAAACACAATACTCCATTATGACAATGTGAAAAAAGTTTTTTGGAGATTTTTGTAAATTTATTAAAAATAAAAAATTAAGAACTCACATCTACAAAAATATTCACAGCCTTTGCTCACAACTTTGTTGGTGCATCTTTGGCAGCAATTACAGTCTCAAGTCTTTTTGAAAATGATGCCACAAGCATGGCACACCTACAGTGGTGTAAAAAACTGTTGCCCCCTTCTTCAATTCTCATTTTTTTCTGCTTGTCACACTTAAATGTTTCAGATCATCAAACAAATTTAAATATTAGACAAAGTGTCACGGACGGGGCTGAGGTGTCAGCCCCTGTTCCCTGATTGTGGCTGTAGTTTCTGATTATTTTATAATTATCGGCAGCTGGCAGTTATTGAGTCTGAGCCTGGCTCCCTGTCAGCCTATGGCCATGCCTCCTCCTCTCTGCCCAGCATCCATCAGTTAACGCTGTCACCTGTTGTATATTAGTATTATTTGTCCTCCTCCTTATTTTCTTCATACTCATTTACACATCTGCATGCACTCAAGCACACTCCTTCATACATGCACACACATCCATTCTGACTCACAGTCACTCATGCAGCTGTTCAGCCACACTCCTGCATCCACTTGACATCACCTTATTCTACGCAAACACTAAGGAGGCGTACACCTCATCACCACTCCCCCTACTCGGGAGATCGGATCACAACTTGGTTCATCTCCGGCCGGTGTACAAACCCCTAGTGCACAGACAACCTCCGGTCATGTGCACAGTGAAGTTATGGTCTGAGGAGGCAATGGACGCTCTAAAGGACGGCTTTGAAACCACTGCCTGGGACCAGCTCTGCGATCCACATGGTGAGGACATCGATGGCCTCACTCACACCATCACAGACTACATGAGCTTCTGTGTGGACAACACTGTACCCACCAAGACCATACGGTGTTGCTCGAACAACAAACCCTGGATCAACCTTGAGATTAAAACACTTCTGAGAGAGAAGAAGAGGATCTTCAGGTCGGGGAACAGGGAGATGCTGAAGTCCGTACAGAGGGAGCTGAGGAGGAAGATCAGAGAAGGCAAGGTCAGCTTCAGTAAGAAGATGGAGGACAAGCTGCAACAGAACGACATCGGTGGGGTCTGGAGAAACCTTAAAACCATCTTTGGGCTCCAGTATACCTCCTCCCAGGCCATGGGGGGCAGGGAGTGGGCGAACAATCTGAACCTGTTTTTTAATAGGTTTGACCAACCGCCCTCCCCCCGACTGCACAATAACCACTGCTGCCTCTAAAGACATCGAGTCCTGCTGCCCACACCCCACTCCACCAACACCCCCCCACTCCCAACACACAGCCCCCCAACATGACCCTCACTAAGACCCAGGTGAGGACAGAGCTGAGAAAAATCAAGGCGAGGAAGGCGTCAGGACCGGACGGTATAAGCGCAAAGCTCCTCAAGTCCTGTGTAAATCAGCTGTGTGGAATTGTGGAGCACATCTTTAACCTGAGCTTGAAGCTGGGGAGGGTACCACAGTTGTGGAAAACATCTCGTGTGGTACCTGTACCAAAGACCTCCCGCCCCAAAAGACCTGAACAGCTACAGACCAGTGGCCCTGACATCCCACATGATGAAGACCCTGGAGAGACTGCTCCTTGCTCACCTCCGCCCCCTGGTGGGACCAGCGATGGATCCACTCCAGTTCGCCTACCAGCATGCCATTGGGGTGGAGGATGCAGTGATCTTCCTCCTTCACCGTTCTCTGTCCCACCTTGAGAAGCCCGGGAATGCGGTGAGGATCATGTTCTTTGACTTCTCCAGTGTTTTTTTTTTTTTTGTTACTTATTTGTACCCGTAGGTAGATTTGGTTTGCAGTCTGGTGACAAGCCACCGGCTGCTGGTCGCTGCGTGCGCGAGCGCCCTAAACCTACATGTTTTTGGTATGCGGGAAGAAACCGGAGACATCCCGGAGTAAACCCACGCAACACGGGGAGAACATGCAAACTCCACACAGCTCACTGTTGGTCGGGGGCTGGGATCGAACCCACGATCTCATGATCCCCGCGATCCCCCGGCCAAGGGTAAAACTGTGCTGCCACAGTGCTAAACCACTGCGCCACCGTGCAGCCCAACACCATCCAATCGATGATCCTGAAGGACAAGCTGCTGTGCGCAGGGGTGGACCAGCACCTGTCATCATGGATCCTGGACTATCTCACTAACCGGCCACAGTTTGTGAGAACCCAGGACTGTGTGTCCGACACGATCATCGGTAGCACGGGGGCCCCCCAGGGAACGGTTTTGACTCCCTTCCTGTTTACCCTTTATACTGCGGACTTCTCACACAACACAACACACTGCCATCCTCAGAAGTTCTCTGACGACTCTGCAATTGTTGGCCTCATCTCCAACGGAGATGTGGGAGATTCCTGTGGGAGATTCCTCCCACACGCAAAAAACATGCAATTTAGGTTAATTGGCATCAAACTGGGGATTCTAAATTGTCCTTAGGTATGAATGTGAGAGTGAATGGTTGTCTGTCTCTGTGTTGGTCCTGCGATGGACTGGCGATCTGTCCAGGGTGTACTCTGCCTCTTGCCCAAAGATGCTGGGATAGGCTCCAGCCCCCAACGACCCGAAAAGGATTAAGCGGAAGAAGATGAATGAATACTTTGAAGAAAAGATAACAACATACCCCTGTAGAGACAACAGTCAAAAAACAGAACCATTCTTTGTGTAAATATGTCCAAAGTCCACTTTTGACTGAGTTATGGAATTTATATAGCTGCTGTGACATTATGCAAATTAGATGTGAAAATTTATTCCTATCTGAAACTCTGGATCATAATCTACATCTTTCTAATTGACAGTAAGCCATTATCTCTTGCAACTTTCAAGTTATAGCCTTGGAAATCTCAACTACTTTATTGACAAAAAATATTTACCACTCTTGACCACTAGGGGTTATGTCGCCATACAGCGACTGGGACAATTAGAGGGTTAACACAATTAGAATATGTGATTCCTTAAAACTGATTAAAAAATGTGTAGAATTACAAGCTTGTGAAGTACAATGAAAATGGTAAATTAGGTCATAATGTTTATTTATTTATTTGTTTATTTGTCAGGGACAGTGCAATAAACATCGACAAGAAAAAAATCTGATGTGTTGCACAGAGAGTGTATAGCATGAAGCTAATTTGCAACTATTGTCCCTGGATGGGCTTTAGAGAAAAGAAACAGAGAAAAAGAGAAAAAGATGAGGAAAAAACAAAATGAAAACAGTATAAACAATATCCACATACAGCAATGCAAACCAAATTATAAATACACAATATAAAAACCTGATTCACATTTGCCTGTTACAGTAAAATGCCTGTTACACATTTGCCTTCCCTTCTTCACTCACACCCTGCAGACAATCATTTCATACATGGGTACATTCTTGTTTATTTTTCAGCCAGTTTTTAACCTTTGTAGTAAATGTTTTAAAATCTGTTATTATTTTGATTTCATTTGGCATTGTGTTCCAGATATAACTGTCCTTTATAGAAAAAGCTGTTTGTCCAAATGTGGTTCTGCGGTGGGATATTTTACAGTTGTTAACAGAACTCCTGGTGGCTCTGCTGCTGTCCTGTCTTTGGATGAATCTAACAAGTGGCTCTGGCGCTGATTTATGGAAATATTTGAAAATTAATTTCAGAAAACAGAGGTCAAAGAAACTCAAAACTCAGTAGATTATATATATTTTTTTAGAATATAACAATGATGCCACCTAATGGGCTTTTTATCCAAGATTTTTAGAGTTTGCTTATATAATGAACCTATATGTTTTATTGTAGAAGGAGCTGCTTGAGCCCAGACTGTCAGACAGTATGACATATGCGAAAAAACCATAGAATGCATATACAGCACGGCTGCTTGGTGTGGTATATAATGTCTAATTAATTTAAAGCAATTCAATTTTTTTTTAACTGTTTTAGAAATCTTCTTTATGTGAAGATTAAATTTGAGTTGAGGATCTAGTACAATGCCAAGGTATTTGAATTCTGTAACTGAACTGATATCTTGATCATGTATTTTAACTTTAAAATGTTGTAAGTTACATTTTTTGATTGAAAAGCAAATTGAAACTGTTTTCTGAAGGTTCAGCAGTAGATGGTTCTGGATGAGCCACTCTTGGACATCAACCATGCTTGAAGACAGGACGTCTGCAGCCTGTGCTGGAGTCTTAGCAGCTATGTAAATAACTGCATTATCTTTTCAATATATATTTTATTCAGTTTTTTTGAAAATAAGACAGAACAAAAAAACACTGCCAGTGCTCAAGAAAATACACAATGAAATAAGTGATTGTTACACAAAGCCCATATAACTACAAAAGTGTAAGCAGTCCATGCTAAGCAAGTTTCATGATACAATCCTTTCATGTTACAGGCTGAGTCTTCTTTTTCTTAATGTGATCCATAAATGGTCCCCAAATTTTAGTAAACATATCTTGAGTATTAGACAAATGATATCGAATCTCTTCAAGGTACAAGCAGGATGCCAAATCATTAAGCCAGTTAATATAACTGGGCGGCGTATTGGCCTTCCATTCTTTCAGAATGACCCTCTTCGCAACAATCATGCCAAACCTAATAGCATGCTGAAGTGACTGTGAGCAGAGCAAAGTTTGATCTGAACAACCAAGTATTACTGTTAAGACATCAGGTATTATGACTTTTTTATATATGACACTGTACAAATTAAAAATCTGAGACCAAAAATTTTTAAGCGAGGGGCAGGAGAAAAATAAATGACAAAGTACCATCACTTATTTTACACTTGTCACATGGTGAAATGGTCGGAAAAAGTCTATTAAGGCGGGTCTTAGAGTAATGTAATCGATGTATTACTTTAAATTGTATTAGCTGAAGTCTGGCATTTACTGAACATGAATGAATACCAACTAAGGCTCTTTCCCATAGATCATTTGAGATCTCTATACCTGCATCCCTCATCCATGCCTCCTTGACATGGGTCGAAGACGTTGGCCAAGAGAAAAGATTAACGAATTCTGAAACTAAATGCTTGGAGGTTGGGTGTTTTCTCAAAACCTCATAGAAATCATGTTGTACAGGAAGTTTGACAAAATGGGTTAAAGACTGTTGTACAAAATGTCTAATCTGCAGGTACCTGAAAAAATGATCAGGTGGGAGATTGAACTTCATTTGTAATTGTGTAAAAGATGCAAAGTCCTTATTGATATACAGGTCCTTTATTAAAGGAATACCTTTATTTGACCATTGCCTGAACACAGGATCTGATAAAGCTGGTTTGAAGGCAGGGTTTTGGCATATAGGTGCATATATAGAAAGGTCAGGAAGATGCAATATCTTCTTAATTTGTTTCAAAATTCTGAAGGAATTGTACAGCACAAAGTCATGTCTGAACACATTCAGAGGGACGTCGACCTTGCTAAATAATAAAGCAGATAAAGATGTACCAATGAGGGATTGACAGTTATGAGATTCAAGTGCAGGCCAACACGGTATTTGATCCACATTATGATTATCTTGGGACCAGAAGACCAAGGCCCTAGCGTTGCAGGCCCAATAATAATGTCTCATAATAGGCAACCCAAGACCACCCTCAACCGAGGGTTTTTGGAGATGTAATTTAGAGACACGGGGGGTTTTGCCAGCCCAAATAAAGGAGATAATAATGGAATCAACTAATTTAAAAAAAGATGCTGTAAGAAAAATTGGCAGATTCTGAAATAAATATATAAATTTAGGAAGTACAATCATTTTGACAATATTTACTCGTCCAATTAGAGAAATTGGTAGTAATTTCCATTTCTCAATCATGCCCCTAATCTTATTTAATAGTTCTGTAAAATTCAATTTGAAAATAAGTTTGGGATTCCTAGGGATGGTGATTCCTAAATATTCAAAGTGCTCATTTGATATTTTAAAAGGTAATGTGTTGAGAAATGTTTTATCTAGACCATCTGAAAGAGGCATGAGAACACTTTTCTCCCAGTTAATGGTAAAACCAGAGAACTGACCAAATTCCCTAATGATCTCGAGAAGAGGTGGAAGAGACTGTTTAATGTCAGACAGTGTCAAAATGACATCATCAGCGTACAAGCCAATAGTGCATTCAGATGCGCTATATCTAAACCCAACTATTTCAGGCTCCATCCTGATGGCAACAGCAAGTGGTTCAAGCGCCAGAGCAAAAAACATTGGCGATAGACAACAGCCCTGCCTGGTCCCACGATGTAATAAAAATGGGGCAGATTTATTGTTGTTAGTAAGTACATATGATCTAGGATGTGCATAAAGCATTTTTGCGATAGCTATAAATCTGTCACCAAAGCCAAATCTTTTAAGAGTAATAAACATATACTCCCACTCAATTTGATCGAAGGCCTGCTGTGCATCCAAGGAGACAACAGCAGAATATGGTGGGTTGTTAGAATACATGACGTTCAGAAGTCTACGAGTATTCGAAAATGCAAACCTTTCGGGGATAAACCCGGTTTGGTCACTATGAATTAAGGAACCAATGTGTTCATTCAAGCGGTTTGCCAAAACTTTTGCAACAATTTTCTGGTCACTATTTAAAAGGCTGAGAGGGCGATAAGAAGCTAGATTTGTTTCATCTTTACCCTTCTTCAACAGTAGACAAATGTTCGCATCGTATAATGTCTCTGGGAATGATCCTTCCTTCACGGAAGAGTTTATCATACGAAGCAACAATGGAGCAAGTTTATCAATGTGAATTTTATAAAATTCAATGCCAAATCCGTCAGGGCCACAAGCCTTACCATTTGGAAATGAACGGATGGCAGCTTTGATCTCCTCTAATGTGAAGTCAGCATCCAACTGTTGTTTGGCATTTTCACTCAATGTGGGCATATCCAATCTATTTAAGAACCCCCCATATATCTTCCTTTGATGACGATGATTTAGAGGTATATCAGTTTTTATAATATTCATAAAAAGTGTTATTTATCTGTAAAGGGTCAGTTATTAGTTCTCCATTAGATACAATTTTATAAATTGCCCGTTCAGCTTGAACACCTCTCAGCTGCCTAGCGAGTACGCTGTGTGCTTTATCACCAAGCTCAAATTGCTTTTGTTTAAGCTTTCGTATATAATTACAAACATGCTCACCAAGAATGCGGCTGTATTCAAGTCTTGCAGATACAATATTCTTTAGTATTTCATCTGATTTTGAGATACGAAATGATTCCTCCAACAAAGGGAGTTGGGCCTGTATTTCAGACATACGCTTCTGTTTAACCTTTTTATTATAAGACTGGTACGAGATAATATCACCCCTAATAACAGATTTAAATGTTTCCCACAGTGTGGAATCAGATACCTCACCATTATCATTAAAGTGTAAGAAATCTGTAATTTTGTTTGAGATGCTTTCACAAAAAGCTTTATCTGAATTTAATGCCGGATTGTATTTCCAATTATATGAGTGCACAAGCATGTTGAAGTTTATTTTAACAGACACAGGGGCATGATCAGAAATTAAAATATTGTTATAATCTGAACTAACAACGTTGGTAATTAAATTGGAATCAACGAGAAAATAATCAATCCTAGTAAAACTGCCATGTACCTGGGAGAAAAAGGAGTACTGTCTGTCCAAGGGATGTTGATGCCTCCAAATATCCACTAAATTTAGCGATTTAATAAGATTATTTAGGACTGGCACAGATTTTAACATGGGAGCAGTTGTAATGGAAGATCTATCAAGATGAGGGTCTAGGAAACAATTAAAATCACCTCCTATAATAATGTTACAGTTATTCTGTTCTGCAACAAGACGAAAAATTTTACAGAAGAAATCCGGACTATCAAAATTTGGAGCATATACATTTAAAAGGGCCAATGGCATAGAGTTTATGGTACCTATTACAAGCACAAATCTCCCACCTGGATCGGTCACCATAGACTTGAATACAAAAGGTATAGTTCTGCGCACTAAGATGGCCACTCCTCTGGCCTTTGAGGAAAAGGTAGATTGATAGACCTGGGATATCCATAAGGCTCTCAACCGTCTCTGTTCTGTGGGGGGAATATGGGTTTCCTGTAAGAAGATTATATCAGAGGACAATGATTTCAGATGTGAAAATACTTTTACTCTTTTAAGAGCTTTCCCCAAACCCCTACAGTTCCATGATGTGAACGTGAGATGACTCACACCTGATCCAGAGGAACCAGCTTGCATTCAAAAAAAAAAAAAATTAAATTTTAAAAAAATATATGGGCTTAGGCAGTAAATGGCTACACTGGCAGGCAAAACAAACCAAACAAAGAACAAATTAAAAAAGAAAAACATATTATAAAAACCCATTCCCTTAACGCCGCAAAAAACAGGAACAATGCGGCAAAACCCACTAATACTTGGGAGACTGCTGAGTAACGGACACAGTTTTGCGTTTCAGCAAACCACCAATGGAGCCGCGCAGTCTTCTAATGTAAATCAATTAACTGGAAAAAAAAGCTACACACAAAGACAATATAATTAACTTAGAATATGCCATCAAAAAAGGACGATGCAGAATAAAGTGCAGTATTAGAATGGCGTCAACAGCTGTATAATTTAAACAATGTGCACTTCGCCAGTTATACACTGTCAGTCAGGGAGCTGGCAAACCTCTCTGCATCCGCCGGAGTGTTAAACACTTTAACTTCACTGTTGCGAACGACCTGAAGTTTGGCAGGAAACCGTAGAGAGCACTTGGCGCCGGCATCAGTCAGCTTCTTCTTGACATTGTTAAAGGCTTGACGCTGTGATGCAACCTCCGCCGTGTAGTCCGGGAAGATGTACACTTTATTGCCTTGATAACGGAGTGGACCCTGTTGTCTGCTGAGTTTAAAAATATTGGCCAAGTCGCGGTCATTGTGGACTTTGGCGATGATCATCCGTGGGCGCTCGTTGTCCGGAGGCTTAGGTTTGAGGCTGCGGTGGGCACGGTCAATTTTAACAGGCTTGGTCAGATTATTCGGGCCAAGCAACTCCGGTAGCAGTCGTGTCACAAACTCTGTGGGATTACCCTTCTCTTCTCCTTCTTTGATCCCCACGATCCTGATGTTTAACCTCCGCGAGCGCCCCTCCAAGTCATTTAGCTTAGCCTTGAGCCGACCATTTTCCACCTGCAACTCACGGTAGCTAGCTTCCAGTGCCGTGATGCGAGCATCTGCGTCAGAGAGTGCCACATCCATGCTATCCAAGCGTTGTTCAGTCTGATTATGTTCATTCTGTAATATGCCCAAATGCGTCTCCACTGTGCTTAAGCGACCCTCCACGGACTTTTTCAACTCTTCCATCTGCGCTGAAACTTTAGCTAGCTCAGCGCCATATTTATTAACTGCAGCTAATATAGCTTCGTTGCTAGCGCTAGCCGAGGCTGAATTTGATGATTTTACCTCGTCTCTCTTGGGTGGCATGATTGGAGGTTAGTTGGAGACAGCTCTGACAGTAAGTAGGCAAAAAGTTGGTAAGTAGGTGTAGCAAAGATAAACAAAATTTAGAAGTCTGCGACGGAGCCTCGTGAAAACACGTCTACTCCATTACTGCGCACGAGCGCCCCCCCCAATAACTGCATTATCTGCATAAAGTTGACAAGTTGCAGCTGAGCAGTGTAATGGCAGGTCGTTAATAAAAATGCTGAAAAGTAAAGGACCAAGAATGGACCCTTGTGGGATACACGTAAGATTATTTAAAACGAAGGATTTATCCTGGTGAACTTTTACACACTGTTCTCTGTTCTGAAGATAAGATGCAAACCATTCTATTGTATTGGGAGAAAAGTTAAAAGATACCATTTTGGATAAAAGCAAGCTGTGGTTTACAATGTTGAAAGCCTTTTTGAGATCCAGAAAAACAGCTCCCACCACATTACCCCTGTCCAAGGACTGTTTGACATTTTCAATAAGGCAGCAGTTTGCTGTTTCTGTTGAGTATCCTGGTCTAAAACCAAATTGGTGTGGATGAAGAAGTTGACCGTCTTGTAGAAAATCTATCAGCTGTGTAGCTACAACTTTTTCAAGAACCTTAGACAGGACTGGTAAAATAGAGATTGGACGGTAATTACATATATCGTCTTTACTACCCGATTTAAAAACTGGTATGACGACAGCACTTTTCCAGCCAGATGGAAATGTACAAGACCTAATGGAGAGATTAATGAGATGAGTCAGTGGTTTGATTAATATTTTGCTGTGCGTTTTGAGAAAGGAAGTGCTTATATTGTAGATATCATTAGTTTTAGAGTTTGACAATGTTTTAACAATGCCAGCAATTAATTCTTCATTTACCTCATTAATGTGAAAAGAAAATGTTGATATAGTCTAGTGACTAGGAGGGGTTCCCATGCACCCCCCAGAAATCAACTTTTAACCAGCATTTCTGGAATGCTCTGTGATAAGCTGTTAACGAAATGCCTTGTTCCCAAGCTTGCAAAATGTCCCACATGAATTTTTTATGCTAATTTTATGTAAATTATTGCTGCCATTACCAGAAAATGCGTTTTTTGTTATATCTCTTTAAATGTTTGAGAAAACTCCTTAATTATGGCTTCTACACCCATGTTATGAAGGTCAATTGTCACATTGAACCTTTTTCCAGAATGCCCATATTTGTATAGAACAAGAAAATATGCAAATTAGGTCTGCCATTGTGCAAAAATCTTTATGTCTCTATATCTCTACCAGTCTTGGACATAGCCTCACCAAAATGGTTTCTACCTCCCTTATTACATGGTCAAACAATACGATAACGTTATCATTGTTGTGAATACACGTGTTACTAGTATGAGAACAAGAGAACGAGTACGAGAACAAAAAGCAAGTGTCTTCGGTCCATCCAGACTAAAACCTCCCGTCATGGATGGACCGAAGACACTTGCTTTTTGTTCTCGTTCTGGAGTGGCCGAGAAGCAGCATCGAGGCTCCAAAACACGCAGAAAGCAGTGATTATTGTTGAAGGATGGGCCCATGAACTGGTCGTTTCGAACGGGGAGGTCTGTTGATAACATTTCAATTACTTTTATGCCCATGCAATTACTTAAGTAAAAAACTTTGTTTGTATTTTATTGCTTTCAGGTGGAAGAGCAAGAACTCCCCGAAATATACAGTGATCAGGAAGAAACTGACACAAGGGTGGTGCTATACCTTCACTTTGCCGCCAGAATTGGCTATGAGAATGCTGTGGTCCGTACGCCAGACGGAGACATCTTCGTGATTCTGCTCTACCATGCCCATACAATAAACCTTACTGTCTACTTGGACACAGGATCTGGCAAACACCGCAAGCTACTCAATCTCTCGGAAATTGCTGAGTCCTTGGGATGCAGCTACTGTTCCACCATACTTGGCTTCTTCTTAAAGGAAAAGGAAAAGTCGGTCCTCTGAAAAAACTTGAGAAGAGCCCAAGGTTTCATGAGGCATTCCGTCAGCTTGGAGAGAACTGGAACGTCGACCCTGAAGTGGTTACGCAGCTGGAGAAGTTCACCTGTATCATGTATGGGCAGCCTCGTGAATCGTCCGTTGATACCGTACGTGTCAAACTGCTTTGAAAGATGGTTGGTGAAGGTGAGAGGCTCATTACCAAGTCAAAAGTCGACCTGTCACGTCTCCCTCCGTGCCGCTCTGCGCTCAAGCCACACATCCAGCGTGCAAACTACCGGGCTGCGCTGTACAAACGAGCTCACCAAGCTATCTTTGAAAAGCCGAAACCACACGATGAGGGCCAGGGTTAGTTAAGAACAGACCAGGAAGTACTAGAACCCATCTGGTACTATGGAGAGGCGCTACCTACTTCACTCGTAGATATCCTAGATACTGCTGGTGAAGACAACAGTGAAGAAGAGTCTGAAGACGAAGCAGAAGACGACATAGAAGAAGAGGATGATGATGATGCGTAATATTTACATATTACTGTTAGAAATGAACACATGATTAGTTTTTATCATGTTCCTTGACCATGTTAATAGGGAGGTAGAAGCTCCCAGAAAACATTTATCTCTAAAAGGAGCCAAAATAGGGCGAAAAAAACTATTTTTTCTTAATGGCAGCCGTAATTACAGGATTTCATAACATACTAGTAACACGTGTATTTACAACAATGATAACGTTATCATATTGTTTGACCATGTAATAAGGGAGGTAGAAACCATTTTGGTGAGGCTATGTCCAAGACTGGTAGAGATATAGAGAAATAAAGATTTTTGCACAATGGTGGACCTAATTTGAATATTTTCTTGTTCTATACAAATATGGGCATTCTGAAAATAGGTTCAATGTGACAACTGACCTTCATAACATGGGTGTAGAAGCCATAATTAAGGAATTTTCTCAAACATTTAAAAAGATATAACAAAAAATGCATTTTCTGGTAATGGCGGCAATAATTTACATAAAATTAGCATAAAAAAGTCACGTGGGACATTTTGCAAGCTTGGGAACAAGGCATTTCATTAACAGCTTATCCAGAGCATTCCAGAAATGCTGGTTAAAAGTTGATTTCCAGGGGGTGCATGGGAACCCCTCCTAGCCACTAGACTAATAGTATTGATTTTGTATTGTTGGCAGCACAAAGTTTTTTTGTTAATTCTTCCACTGACTCCACAAAATATGAATTAAATTTATTTGCCAATGTAGCATTGTCACTGATGGTCTTGCCATCAATTCTAAGTCCCTTTGCCACCTTCTGATCTTTTTTTTTTTTATTGGTCAAGTTATTTAACCAATGCGCACGTGGGCAACGACAGTGAAACCTGGAGGGGGGTGATTGGGAGGAACGGCCTGCCCGATCTGAACCCGAGTGGTGTTCAGTTATTGGACTTCTGTGCTAACCACAGTCTGTCTATAACGAACACCATGTTCAAGCATAAGGGTGTCCATATGTGCACCTGGCACCAGGACACCCTAGGCCGCAGGTCGATGATCGATTTTGTTATCGTATCATCAGACCTGCGACCGTATGTCTTGGACACCCGAGTAAAGAGAGGTGCAGAGCTGTCAACTGATCACCACCTGGTGGTGAGTTGGATCCGATGGCAGGGGAGGAAGCCATTCAGACCTGGTAGACCCAAACGTATAGTGAGGGTGTGCTGGGAGCGTCTGGCTGAGGCCCCTGTCCGGGAGGTCTTCAACTCCCACCTCCGGAAGAACTTCAACCACATTCCGAGGGAGTCTGGAGACATGGAGTCTGAATGGGCCATGTTCTCCACCTCTGTTGTTGAAGCGGCAGCCCAGAGCTGCGGCCGCAAGGTGGTCGGTGCATCTCGTGGTGGCAACCCCCGAACCAAGTGGTGGACACCAGTGGTGAGGGGGGCCATTAAGCTGAAGAAGGAGTCCTATCAAGCTTGGTTGGCTTGTGGGACTCCCGAAGCAGCTGAGGTGTACCGGCAGGCCAAGCGGAGTGCAGCTCGGGTGGTTGCTGAAGCAAAAACCCGGGTATGGGAGGAGTTCGGTGAGGCCATGGAACAAGACTTTCGGTCGGCTTCAAAGAGATTCTGGCAAACTGTTCGGCGGCTCAGGAGGGGAAAGCAGCTCCCCGTCCACACTGTGTATGGTGCGGATGGGACACTGTTGACTTCAACTGGGGATATCGTCGGGCGGTGGAAGGAATACTTCGAGGATCTCCTCAATCCCACTGATACGCCTTCCACAGAGGAAGCAGGGTTTGGGGACGAGGGGGATGACTCGCCTATCACAGGGGCTGAGGTCGCCAAGGTGGTTAAAAATCTCCTTGGTGGCCGGGCCCCGGGGGTGGACGAGATTCGCCCCGAGTACCTCAAGGCCCTGGATGTTGTTGGGTTGTCATGGTTGACACGCCTCTGCAACATTGCGTGGAGGTCGGGGGCAGTGCCTTTGGCATGGCAAACCGGGGTGGTGGTTCCTCTCTTCAAAAAAGGGGACCGGAGGGTGTGCTCCAACTTTAGAGGGATCACACTCCTCAGCCTCCCTGGGAAGGTCTATGCCAAGGTACTGGAGAGGAGAGTCCGGCCGTTGGTCGAACCTCGGATTCAGGAGGAGCAATGTGGTTTTCGTCCTGGCCGTGGCACATCGGACCAGCTCTTTACCCTCTCGAGAATTCTTGAGGGTTCGTGGGAGTTTGCCCAACCAGTTTACATGTGTTTTGTGGACTTGGAGAAGGCATTTGACCGCGTCCCTCGTGGATTTTTGTGGGGGGTGCTTCGGGAGTATGGGGTATCGGGCTTGTTGTTACGAGCTATTCGGTCTCTGTACGACCGTTGTGAGAGTTTAGTTCGCATTGCCAACACTCGGTCGGAGTCATTCCCAGTGAGAGTTGGACTCCGCCAGGGCTGCCCTTTGTCACCGGTCCTGTTCATAATTTTTATGGACAGGATTTCTAGGCGCAGCCAGGGAATGGAGGGTGTCATGCTTGGTGACCACAGGATCTCATCTCTGTTGTTTGCAGATGATGTTGTCCTGTTGGCTTCATCCAGCAATGACCTACAGCTCTTGCTGGGACGGTTTGCCGCTGAGTGTGAAGCGGCTGGGATGAGAATCAGCACCTCCAAGTCCGAGTCCATGGTCCTCAGCCGGAAAAAGGTGGATTGTCCTCTCCGGGTTGGGGACAGGCTCCTGCCCCAAGTGGAGGAGTTTAAGTATCTTGGGGTCTTGTTCACGAGTGAGGGGAAAATGGAGCGAGAGATCGACAGACGGATTGGAGCAGCATCTGCAGTGATGCGGACGTTGTACCGGTCTGTTGTGGTGAAGAGGGAGCTTAGTTCTAAGGCAAAGCTGTCGATTTACCAGTCAATCTACGTTCCTACTCTCACCTATGGTCACGAGCTTTGGGTAATGACCGAAAGAACGAGATCGCGGATACAAGCGGCTGAAATGAGCTTTCTCCGTAGGATTGCTGGACTCACCCTCAGAGATAGGGTGAGGAGCTCAGTCATCCGGGAGAGGCTCAGAGTAGAACCGCTGCTCCTCCACATTGAAAGGAGTCAGTTGAGGTGGTATGGGCATCTGATTAGGATGCCTCCTGGACGCCTCCCACTTGAGGTGTTTCAGGCACGTCCCACTGGGAGGAGACCCCGGGGCAGACCCAGGACTCGGTGGAGAGACTATGTCTCCCAGCTAGTCTGGGAACGCCTTGGTATCCCCTCTGAAGAGCTGGAGCAGGTGGCTGGGGAGAGGGAAGTCTGGGCTTCTCTGCTTGAACTGCTGCCTCCGCGACCCGGACCTCCGGAAAAGCGGTAGAAGATGGATGGATGGATGGATGGAAGTTATTTAACCTCTTGCACTCCCATGTACTGCGGGCAGACACGTCTCTGCGTCCTAGAGCGCATGAGGGTGCTCTTGTGCACTCTAGGACGCACAGAGCTGCCTCCAAGCGCGCACTGAAAAAAAAAAAAAAGTTCTCCCACTACAGACACAGCCGCGAACAGATTGGTTATGATTGACCTCTCATTCGACTAATAAGAGCCTTGAATTGGGATTCTGAAACCTTGAAGAACCAATGACTGAAAACCTAGGAAGGAGGACCCGCCTACCAACGCTGTGAATGCAGGAGCCAATTGAAGCACAGAAGTTCGGGCTGGGTGAAGAGAGACTTACTGCTGCAACAGATGAAAAAAAGGACCCGCAGGAAGAACCTGCTACAGACCCAGCAGCACGGAGACCACCCACAAGTGTGACCTGCACTCATTCCAGCAGAATAGACGTTTAGGATTCTCTTCCGTCATCATAGACCGACAGAGGCCGACGACAAAGGTCGTAAATCATTCGCCAAAACCGCAATAATGGAATTATGTTTTGACCGGGATCCACGAGCGGATAAGGGTCGCGTTCGTCTGACAATGGGGAAGAGAAGTTCGCCAGGACGCTGCTGTGAAGAGGTAAGGTGTTATAAGCTAAATTATTATTTATCCCTGAAAATTGTAATCAAAAAATGACTTTTGACCGATCGGTAAATTACAACTGTACGGCGCACAAAGTACGAAGTGCGTGCGCCGCGATAAACGGTTCATTTGCCATGTCCGGACCATGAACGCCCCCCCTCCCGCTCCTCTTCTGTAGCGGGGGGGGGGGGGCGGTGACTGCGCAGTGGTCACCACATAACCATATGAGTCTATTCCGTCATGTAGCGATGGCCGTCCTCTGTAGCGAGGAGGGGGCAACCCCGCCCCCACACACAGACACAGCCCTGAGTGTGACCTTTCATTAAAGCCTAAAATGAAGCTTCTACATTGAATCATTCAAAAGTTACAGACGTTTTTCCAAACTGTGCCATTTGGCACAATTTGGCACAGTTCAAAAACGCCTGGGAACTACCTGAGTAAAAAGCTGTGTAATATATTCATTTTTTGTGGTATTGTTACAAAATTTGGACCTCAGCTGGATAACACTTGGTTCTACATTTCTGTTGCATTTTCCAGCCCGGATCTGAAGCTGTGTGTTATTTGCAAGCATTTGTATCCAAAAGAAAAACATCCATGCCAAATTTATTTTCTTCAAGTTCACTATGTTTAGATGACTGTAACTCAGTGGCCAGAGCACTTAAAGAGATTATGACTGTTTTGCCAAAAAATTCAAAGTGTTTTCTTTTAAATGAGACCAACCCCATGAAGATGCTGCAAAGGGTTGAATAACAGCTTTCGATTTACTTTGGGCACATTATTTTTTGGCGTTTTTAGGAAAATTGACCGGAGTGCAAGGGGTTAAGTGCCTCCATAGGGAACTGTTGTTACCCTTTGCATGTTCTATCAATTTATTGTAATAAGATGCTTTTGATTTACGCAGCTCTTGTAGCACTTTATTTCTTAAACTTTTGTAAACGAGGTGATCATTTTGTAGTTTAGAGGTTAATGATGTTTTCAATGCAAAGTCTCGCCTCTTCATAAGTTTTCTTATTTCATTATTTAAAGTGTACCTGTGGTGGTCGTGCAAAAAAAGATATTATATTGAGCCCCTGGCTCACTTTCTAGTTCAATTTCAAGGTAAAATTCAAGTTTAAGGCAATTTGATATAAATCCATTGCTGATGTGCTTGTTCAGGTATGCCAGCAAAACATGTTCGCAGCCATATTTGCCTCTACATGGCCTTCCAGGACGCTTCCTGTGACGTGATTTCGTGGCTACCGCGATCTGGATCAGTATTGGCTGAGCCTGGAGTACCCGGATGTGCAGCGGCTTTGGGGATATTCTAATTCAAATTCAAACGTTTATTTCAAACTCAGGGTTCATATTAAATGCAGAACTGAAACAAGTAGAAAATAAATAAATAAATGCTTAAATTCGGCGGGCCCTATTATCTGATCTGAGGTCGTTAACAGCCGCAAAACGGCAGATTAATTCGGCTCTTCTGTCGCCGCTATAAATAGCGGCAGACAGTGCGTTGCGTTTTATGAGGACCAAAATTCAAACATTTATTTCAAACTCAGGATTCATATTAAATGCAGAACTGAAACAAGTAGAAAATAAATAAATAAATGCTTAAATTCGGCGGGTCCTATTATCTGATCTGAGGTCGTTAACAGCCGCAAAACGGCAGATTAATTCGGCTCTTCTGTCGCTGCTATAAATAGCGGCAGACAGTGCGTTGCGTTTTATGAGGACCAAAATTCAAACATTTATTTCAAACTCAGGGTTCATATTAAATGCAGAACTAAAACGAGTAGAAAATAAATAAATAAATGCTTAAATTCGGCGGGTCCTATTATCTGATCTGAGGTCGTTAACAGCCGCAAAACGGCAGATTAATTCGGCTCTTCTGACGCTGCTATAAATAGCGGCAGACAGTGCGTTGCGTTTTATGAGGACCCAAATTCAAACGTTTATTTCAAACTCAGGGTTCATATTAAATGCAGAACTGAAACGAGTAGAAAATAAATAAATAAATGCTTAAATTCGGCGGGTCCTATTATCTGATCTGAGGTCGTTAACAGCCGCAAAACGGCAGATTAATTCGGCTCTTCTGACGCTGCTATAAATAGCGGCAGACAGCGCGTTGCGTTTTATGAGGACCAAAATTCAAACGTTTATTTCAAACTCAGGGTTCATATTAAATGCTGAACTGAAACGAGTAGAAAATAAATAAATGCTTAAATTCAGCTGCTTGTCTCATTTGATCTCGTAACTGCCGCAACACGGAAGCTGATTCTACAACTATATACAGAGCAGCAGCTTGTGTACCCAAACACAGCTCACCTTGTCAGAAGATCGGAGCGGAAACAGGGCACAGACGAAATTGCGTTGTGTGTGAGGACCACTTCGTCACTTTAACCCTCAGAAGACCTTTCTGGCTCAAACCTGTAGCCATGTTGGACAAATTCTTCCTCATAGTCCGACAATTTAGCCATAATAGAATAAAAACACTCACAACAGCACCCTAGTCTCTCATACAGGCGGAGCATTGACTGTTGAGTATCAACGAAGTGACGTCACATCCGCATGTGTCATGGCTGCGCCCACAGTTTCCATTGGCTGCCCATGGTCAAGGTCCTATTTGAATATATGTCTGGTGGTATATGGCTGGCAAAAATTATTTACCAAAATAAGAAATACTTTTTCATAATGTTTTCAAGTCAAATGCGTCTTCACGACCACCACAGGTACACTTTAACCATGGTAGGTTAATCTTCTGTTGTCTACTTTTAATTTGCTTTGTAAATTTATCTATAGACTTTGTGATTGTTGCAGTTATAAAACTAGAAAAGCACTCGGAGAGCGCAGACCTCCGCCAAGCGCCACAGTTCCCCCCATACAGTGTTTGTGTGTACGTTTTCAGATTCCTTGACCATGAAAACATATGACTAGCAATTGGATTCACAATGACAGGAATAGTGGTTCAGTAGTTATTCACGAAAATCGCATTTTCCGTAATGGCGGTTTTCTTCTGGTGATCTGGATCACCACCAAAATCTAATCATCTGTAGTATACCCCATTTCTGACAATCTGTGAAAATTTCATGAAAATCTGTCCATAACTTTTTGAGTTATCTTGCTAACAAACAGACAGACAGACAGACAAACCAACGCCGATGAAAATATAACCTCCTTGGCGGAGGTAATTACAACAATCATCTACTTCATATATTGACATTTATTGACATATATATTCATAGACTGACATTTATCAAGCTATATGTATAGCTTGATAAATGATACTATTATCTTGTCAAATGCTGCCCAACCCTTTTTAATCCAGGGGTAAATTGCAGCTTGTGGTGATGCTTCCTGGGCGTTAGTAAGCATGTCATGTGATAGTTGCTCTGTTAATGTCAAAAGAGATGCTGAGGCGTGATGTTCTGTGTGACCTTGTGCAAAAAACAAAAAAACAAAAAAAAAACATGTTGCTTTTCCCTGGCCTAATTTACAAGCCTCAGATATTACCTCTCTTTCCTCTCCTCCGCTGGTGTGCTCTCTCTGTCAGATGTTTAGCTACACCTCTGCCTCTTTTAGTGATAACGGTAAATGTAATAAATGTTGTCTTTTTGAGGCGCTCGAGGCGAGGTTGTCTGATTTGGAATCCCGGCTCCGCTGCATTGAAACACCGTCTGCGCCAGTTAATCTCGACGGACGCCCATTAGCTGCAGCGGAGCTAGCTAGCTTAGCCCCCCCTGTCAGCGGTTCCCCCGGCTCTCCTCAGCAGCGAGGAGACTGGGTGGGTGATGGTGAGAAGGAAGCCTAGTCGCAAAGCCCCGGTTCACCACCAACCTGTTCACGTTTCTAATCGTTTTTCCCCGCTCAGCGACACACCCGCTGAGGAAAAAACTCTGATCATTGGCGACTCTGTAGTCAGAAACGTGAACCTAGAGACTCCATCGGCCATAGTCACATGCATTCCTGGGGCCAGAGCAGGCGACATCGAGTCAAATTTGAAAATGCTGGCTAAAAGTAACTGTAAATACTCCACAATTGTTATTCACGCCGGCATTAATGACATCCGTCTCCGGCAGTCGGAAGTCATGAAACTTAATATATAATCGGTGTGTGACTTTGCCAAAACGATGTCTGCCACTGTAGTATTCTCTGGGCCCCTCCCCAATCTGACCAGTGATGACATGTTTAGTCGCTCGTCATCCTTGAACCGCTGGCTGTCTGTGTGGTGTCCTAAAAATGACGTGGGCTACATTGACAATTGGAGCTCATTTTGGGGAAAACCTGGTCTTATGAGACGAGACAGCATTCATCCCACTTTGGATGGTGCGTCTCATTTATCTAACAATCTGGCATCTTTTTTAGCCATATTTCCAAAACCATGACTACTCAGAGTTGGGACCAGGAAGCAGAGTCACAGTCTTACACGCCTCTCTGCAGCTCCTCTTCATCCGCCACCCCTCAGCTTAGCTCCTGTCTTCCCCATCAGAGAATCGTTGTCTGCTCCCTCCAAAGTAAATAAAAATATAATGTATAAGCATCCCAAAGTGATAAAGCAAAATATTGGTAAAACTCAAATTAAACATAAAGCCTCTAAATTGAATGATTTGGCCTCTGTTCCTCCTCATAATTTAAAAATTAAATGTGGTTTATTAAATATTAGGTCTCTAACTCCCAAGTCTCTGTTAGTCCATGATCTGTTAATTGATCATCAGATTGATTTAATTTCCCTTACAGAGACTTGGTTAGGGCAAGAGGATTATGTTGGTTTAAATGAATCAACTCCCTCTGGTTATTTAAACTGTCAAAATCCCAGAAGTTCTGGTCGTGGAGGAGGAGTAGCAACAATTTACCATTCCAAATTACTAGTTAATGTAAAGCAAAAAACATGTTATAATTCCTTTGAGGGCCTGGTCCTCAGTATTGGGCACTTTAGCAAATTCAAGTTAAACCCAATTTTATTTGCCATAGTTTATCGTCCCCCATCAACCTATTCAGAATTTTTATCAGAATTTGCTGATTTCTTAGCTGATTTAGTGCTGAAATCTGATAGAATAATTATAGTAGGGGACTTTAATATACATGTGGATGTAGATAGTGACTGCCTTAATGTGGCTTTTAATTCAATATTAGACTCGATTGGGTTTTCTCAGAAAGTAGGAAATTCTACTCATTACCTTCACCATACATTGGACCTTGTTCTGACATATGGCATAGAAATAGAAAATCTTGTAGTGTCTCCTCATAACCCTGTACTGTCAGACCATTGTCTGTTAACCTTTGATTTTACTATTTCTGACTATTTGGCTCCTAAAGAAAAATATTATCACAGTAGATGCCTCTCAGATGATGCTGTTTCCAAATTTTTGCAGATTGTTTCCTCTATGCCATGTGTCAACACAACGGAAATAAGCTATAGACAGCTTGCTCCTTCTGTAATTGATAACATGGTGGATAGTGTTTCAGCTTCTCTGCATCAGGCTCTAGACTTGGTGGCCCCCTTAAAAAAGAAAAAGTCTAATCAGAGATTTTTAACTCCTTGGTTCAACACAGAAACTCGTAGCTTAAAACAGAAGACTCGTCAATTAGAAAGAAAATGGCGCTCTACTAATTTAGATGAAATCTATTTAGCTTGGAGAAATCATCTTTTAATTTATAAAAAATCTCTTAGAAAAGCTAGAACGAGTTATTACTCTGCATTAATAGAAGAGAACAAGAATAATCCCAGGATTCTTTTCAGTACTGTACCCAGGTTGACAAAGAGTCAGGACTCCGTCAATCCTAGCATCCCCTTAGAGCTTACTAGTCAGGACTTTATGAACTTTTTCAATAATAAAATTTCATCCATCAGAGATAAAATCAATCAGATTCTTCCCACAGTTAACTTAAATACTGTAACTACTACAACTCCTTCTACTGATGTCTGTCTTGATGAGTTTTCTCCAATCGACCTTTGTGAGTTAGACAAAATAGTTTCCTCATCCAAACCTTCAACTTGTCTTTTAGACCCTATTCCTACCAGGTTATTTAAAGAAGTCTTCCCACTTATTGGTAGCTTTATTCTTCATATAATCAATTCTTCATTAACTTTAGGCCATGTACCGCAGGCTTTTAAAATGGCTGTAATTAAACCCTTACTCAAAAAGCCAACGCTAGATCCAGGAGCTTTAGCTAACTATAGACCAATCTCTAATCTCCCTTTCATTTCAAAAATCTTAGAAAGAGTTGTTGCTACGCAATTATTTGACCACCTGCAGGGAAATGGTTTACTTGAGGAGTTTCAATCTGGGTTTAGAATCCATCATAGTACTGAAACAGCCTTAGCGAAGGTCACTAACGACCTCCTCATTGCATCTGATAATGGACTAGTTTCTGTACTTGTCCTTTCAGATCTTAGTGAAGCTTTTGATACTATTGATCATAATATTCTACTTGATAGATTAGAACACTATGTTGGACTTAATGGAACTTCGTTGCAGTGGTTTAGATCTTATTTATCTGATAGGTTCCAGTTTGTTCATGTAAATGATGAGTTTTCTCTCAGCTCAAAGCTTAGTCATGGAGTTCCACAGGGGTCTGTGCTAGGCCCTACTCTTTTTAGTTTATATATGCTTCCGTTAGGCAACATTATTAGAAAGCACTGTATACATTTTCATTGTTATGCAGATGACACACAATTATACCTGTCAATGAAGCCAGATGATACTGATCAATTAGCCAAGTTAGAAGCCTGTCTTAAGGAAATCAAAGCTTGGATGACTTGTAATTTCCTGCTATTAAATTCAGATAAGACTGAAGTCATTCTTGTTGGTCCAAAAAACCTTAGAAATTCCTTTCCAAATCAAACTTTCAGTTTGGATGCAGCTACTCTTTCTCTTAATAGCTCTGTGAGGAACCTTGGAGTTATTTTTGATCAGGATTTGTCCTTCAATTCACATATTAAATTTGTTTCTAAGACTGCCTTCTATCATTTGCGTAATATTGCCAAGATTAGGAGCATCTTGTCTCAGAGTGATGCTGAGAAGCTGATCCACGCTTTTGTTAGCTCGAGATTAGATTATTGTAATTCTTTATTATCAGGCTGTCCTAAAACATCTTTAAAAAGTCTTCAGCTGATCCAAAATGCTGCAGCAAGAGTTTTAACAGGTACTAGAAAGAGAGATCATATCGCTCCGGTTCTGGCCTCCCTTCATTGGCTTCCCATAGAGTTTAGAATTAAGTTTAAAATCCTTCTTCTTACTTACAAAGCTCTAAACAATCAGGCTCCTTTTTATTTAAAAGATCTGATACTACCGTATCATCCTAACAGAGCACTACGCTCCCAAAATGCAGGATTACTTGTAATACCTAGAATCTCCAAAAGTACAATGGGAGGCAGAGCCTTCAGTTATCAAGCTCCTCTCCTGTGGAATCAGCTGCCAATCTGGATTCGGGAGTCAGACTCGATCTCTGTTTTTAAGAATAGGGCTAAAACCTACCTTTTTGATATAGCCTACAATTAGGGAGGGATCATGTGTTTCTGAACCCTCCCTTAGTTATGCTGCTAATAGGTTTAGTCAGCCGGGGGACCTCCAGTAATGCACTGGGCCTCACTCCTTTCCTCACTCTCTATGAAATTTTTTTTTTTTTTTTCCTGCTGGTCATTAACATTTGTTTGTTCTCTCCCATAGATTGAGTCCCCATCGTGCTGTTTGCTCTCTACATGTCTGTTCTTTTCTTCTTCTCTATCCCCTCACCCCCCAGCCAGTCGCAGCAGATGACTGCCCCTCCCTGAGCCTGGTTCTGCTGGAGGTTTCTTCCTGTTAAAAGGGAGTTTTTCCTCTCCACCGTCGCCAAGTGCTTGCTCACAGGGGATCGCCTGATTGCTGGGGTCTTTCTGCAACTGTGGGGGTCCCCCCCTACAGCTGATAGTGCTATGAGATGACTGTTGTTGTGAAATGGCGCTATATAAATAAAGTTGAACTGAATTGAATTGAATAGAAAGAGCAACTAATTCAGCTGCTTGTGCAGAATAATGTGATGGGAGTTTCATGTTTGCTTTATGAACCGTAATGAACCTAAAATAAAACAAAATCAACAAAAATCATCATCATCATCATAGCAGTCTGTCGGGGTGACAATGACTGTTTCACTTAGGTCTGATCAGATTCCTCCACGCAGCTCTGTAATTCACATTCCGCTGCCAGGAACTCCTGACCTTGTTAACCCGGGCGACGACCATTTCATGAAACTGCTTGCAAAGTATTTGAGTACTGCTAGCTTTTGCTGGACTAGCGACACATTCTTGGCAGATAGATGTATTACCAGTGGCAAGGACAGGCCATGACAAACTGACTCCAGTATCTGTTGCAGTGACTGAACAGATGATAGGTTTGTTTACCTTTGCTCTTTGTGTAGTGCATGTCACGATGCACCAACTGGCAAAAGACCTTACGACAGATGTGCTTATCTGCCAGGATGTCCAGTCTCACTGTGTAACTGGGAGTGGTCCACCAAATATGGTGGTGGTATTGTGATGGTCTGGGGCTGTTTTGCTGCTTCAGGACCTGGGAGACTTGCTGTGGTAAATGGATCTATGAATTCTGCTCTCTGCCAAAAAATCCTGAAGGAGAATGTCCAAAAATAAGCCATAAAACAATCCACACATTTATAACCAAGTTTAAAATGTACAAGAAAAGTCAATCTTACAAGAGGAAATTACAAATTTGAGGAAAATGGTTTCAAATTTAGATAACTTTACAGAGAAAAGTAGAAAACTTTCAGAAAATTGTTATAAATTTTTGAGAAAAACCTCAAACCTTCAAGACTGAAGTCATTACTCAAGTTTTTAAGGTTCTGGGTGCTCTTTGTACCCTTAACTCAACTAGAAATTTTTTGTTGACTACTTTTAATTATTAATTTCAAAGCACTGCTTTTACATGAGTAGAATTTCTGGTTACGATACCCATCTGCTTCCTTCGGCTAGCTTGTGCCGCCGTTCATGATGCATGTTGGTCTCAGCGCTGTGCTCCGGTGAGGATGAAGAGGTTGCAGGCGTTCTCTGGTCCTCTGTGTCCACAGCATGGGGAGAGGGAGCAGACGGTCATTCTCTGTCGTCAGGTCACCAGTGTGGAGGATTATGTTCAGGCGAGGGGCGCACCATGACACATCGGGTCACCAGTGTGGAGGGAAAAGATCAGGCGAGGGGCACACCATGACGCATGCTGGGGCTTCCCGTCTGGGTCATCTCCGGGTTGTTCACCTTGTGTTCCATTCTTTGTCAAGAGTCACCAGTGTGGAGAAATAGAATCAGGCGAGATGTGACGAGCTGGAAGGTTGTAGAGTTTTATTTCCTCCAACATAATGAGATGCACTTGTCGCGCTGTGCGCTACAATGGTCTACTGTGCTGTGTTGTGTGTGCTGTGTCGTGCTGCTGAGGCATGCATCGTCAGCTCTTTTATATGTTATACAAACAGAGAGAATGCATGGCACATTAGCATATTGATATACATATCAGTCAATACATATGATTAGCCCGACCAACTGGCGCCCGGACGTTTTCTCCTTAATCCGGGGATGTATAAACAATAGTCCATTGTTCTGGTTGTCCCCCCAGGGGCTCTCTGTCCATATGTGAACGGTCCTCTGCTTCTTCCGGACCTTCTGAGTGTGAGGATGAATGCCCCTGTAGATTGTGGTGGGTCACCACAGAATCAGAGTAAGCAAATGATGAACGTATGGCTGAGACAACTAATTTCTGAATTCAAGGATACCTTACAAGGGGGGATTCAGCCCACTTCCTCCCTCTAAAGCCCCTGCGTTAAGCATCTGCATAAAGCTAGCGTAAACCAGTCCGTGAATCCAAGGCAGAAGCGCTGCAATATCACTCAGTTTTTGAAAAAAGGCTAAAATTAACACTGAACATTGAAGAAATTATTAATTACTTGACCTGGTCACAAGCTGAAGAATCATGGGGGGCGAGGGGGGGGGGGTGTTTGTTTATCAACAAAAGTCACCATAAAGACTGTCCTCAACAGTTTCCAAATATTTTTCATAAAGTTGGGATAAACGGTTTTGTACTATGTGCAGCACTGTGTTGGAACATAAAGTCAATGATTGAAAAACACGTCAAACGGAAAACACACAGAGACTGACTGAAGCTTGTGAACAGCAAGGGAGACTTAGAGCTGCTGAGATTTTATGTAAAATATATTTTTTTTTTATCATTTGTGTCATAATTTTTTTTTTTAATTTGATTTTTGATTTTGTGTATTTTATTGATCCCCAGAGGGGAAATTCATGGCATCCATCTGGATGGATGAAGCAGCCATGGTACGGCGCTATCCCTTCACCATTCACACACACATTCACAACTAGGGCCACTTTAGAGTCCAATTAACGTAACCTGCATGTTTTTGGCCTGTGGGAGGTAAACTGGAGAAATCCCGGAGTAAACCCACGCAGACACAGGGACAACATGCAGACTCCACACAGATCACTGTTGGTCGGGGGCTGGGATCGAACCCAGGATCCTCCGGCGAAGGGCGAGTTGCTGAGCTGCCACAGTGCTAACCACTGCGCCACCAAGGCATGATTACTAACTAACTAACCTGCACTTATATAGCGCTTTTCTAGTCACAAAGACCACTCAAAGCGCTTTCACTAATACTAACCCTCTACTCTAAGGGCCTATAGGAAACATATCTAGGAACAATTTAGAACAGCCAATTAACCTAACATGCATGATGGTCTTTTCTTTTACAAACTATGGATACAGTAGTTAACTGTTGGTTAAGTGCTGTGAATAAAAGCAGAATAAAGGTATATTTTATGACATTATGGACTTCTAGCACTTAAGTGAAAAATTTGAAGATAATAAATCACAATAAAATGAAAATAGAAGAATTAATAAAGTCTGAGCCATTTTTACTCAATAGAACTAAACTGAAATGAACAACTGTTCCCAGGAAATGAATTGAAACCCTTTTCAAAAATTGAAAGTTAATTTGTAATTAAAATATCAACAAGAAAAAAATACAAGAAACTAAATTATTAAACCCTACTGTGGTGTGGGGATTTCAACATATGATTAATTTTACTTTGAAATATAGTCTCCTTTTCATCTCCCCTTAAGATGTGTGAAGACTGGGTTTCCACACCAAGGTCCATCCTGCACTGAGATGTTCTGAAGGGTGAGGTTGTCCGTGGAGGAGCCACCCCTGCTTTGTTGTGGATTTCAGCACAGAAAAAGACCTCAAGTTTTTCAGGGGTCTTAGTTTTCATATTCTAGATTCAAGAAGATGCTGCCATAATTTTCTCCATACTCTAACATGCATTCAATAAAATTTATCTGTTGTAATGACTAATTCTTATATTTATTTTTTTTGTGCTGGGACAGGCTCCAGCCCCCTCGCGACCCAAAAAGGATTAAGCGGAAGAAAATGAATGAATGAATGAATGAATGAATTTAAGTTCTCAGCAAGAATACAATGTTGGTCATTTTATGACAACTTTACTAAGCTTTTAATTCTACATAAATCTCTGTTTAACAGGAAATTTTTGGCAATCCTGTGTTTTTCTTGTAATGTTGCCTAGAAAAGCATCACTGTCAACATATAGAAAAAGCAGTTACTTCAAAATCTGTACTTTCTCACACAACTTTCAGTGCAAAAAAATCTACAAATGTCACAACTTTTCAGAAAAGCTCCCACAAATTCAGGCATTTTGGGCCACAACAATCACAAAAACAGCCAACAAAATCCTGGAGGGACTGAAATACAGTGAGATTATGCATACATGCCTCATGCATTGAATTTGTTTCCTCACTCTGGGCTGTTAACTTGACACGACACACCCTTTGCACTCAAGAAAGCACTTGTTAGCAGTTTGTGAAATTATAAGTTAAATAACAAAAGGTGCATTATTGTAACTGATTTTGGATCAGTTGTTCATGTGATAATTTACAGTGCGTCCAGAAAGTCTTCACAGCGCTTCACTTTTTCCACATTTTGTTATGGTACAGCCTTATTCCAAAAGGGATTAAATTCATTTCTTTCCTCAAAATTCTACACAGAATACCCCATAATGACATGAAAAGTTTTTTGGGGGGGATTTTTGCAAATTTATTAAAAATAAAAAACTAAGAAATCACACGTACAGAAGTATTCACAGCCTTTGCCATGAAGATCAAAATTGAGCTCAGGTGCATCCTGTTTCCACTGACCATCCTTGAGATGTTTCTACAACTTCATTGGAGTCCACCTGTGGTAAATTCTACTTCTTCTAGATTTGAATGGCGGTTGGCAACCAGCTTACAGGTGCATTACCGCCACTGACTTGATTATCATCACTCTATATCTTTGAAAAAGGAGTTCTGAACGCACTCTCAGGTGAGGTGTGGTATTCAGCAAGTATGCTTAAAAGTGTCCTACGAACACCAACTATTCTTCTTCTTCTTTTAGATTTGATTGGCAGTAGGCAACCAGCCCACAGGTGCACCACTGCCACCCACCGGACTATGTTGTCCGGTGGGTGGAACTATGTTGTATATAAGGAGTTGTTCAGAACACCTTATACATAGGAACATCATACAGACATCATAGGAACATCATAGGCGGTCCTATGATCTTTTAGCGAGTCCTATGATCGTGACAGACACACAGACAGACACACAGACAGAGATTTCTTGAATTATATATTGATATATAGAGGAGGCCACTGTGCTCACTGGGACCTTCAAAGCAGCAGAAATTTTTCTGTACCCTTCCCCAGATTTGTGCCTTGAGACAATCTTGTCTCGGAGGTCTACAGACAATTCCTTTGATGTCATGCTTGGTTTGTGCTCTGAGTCAACTGTGGGACCTTATATAGACAGGTGTGTGTCTTTCCAAATCATGTCCAGTCAACTGAATTTACCACAGGTAGAATTAAGGAAGATACTCTGGTTTTGAAGGAAAATAATTTTGTCTGATTTGAGATAGATGTGATAAACTGCACTACACAGACTTCCAAGAAAACAGGAAAAAATCAAAATCATTGTGAAAGCAGCAGAAAAATATCTTGGCATTAAGGGGCTACACTGGGAAGCAGTTGAGGACTTGTTAAGTGGGGGATCTTTAAGTTCACAGACATTATGGGCTGGTGGATCAACTGCCAATCAAGTCTAAAAGAGGAAAAAGAATAATGAGATGAGACGCAGATAGGAGATTAAAGAAGAAGAACGTAACTAAGCTATGACGAAAAAGTCACTAAGCTATGAGGAAAACGTCATAAAGCGCGCACCTCGGACACAGTCCGAGGATGGATCATTTTTTCACACATAGGGAGTTGTTCAGAACTCCTTATACAAAGATATAGAGTGATGATAATCATGTCAGTGGCAGGTAATGCACCTGTAGGCTGGTTGCCAACCGCCAATCAAATTTAAAAGAAGAAGAATTTACCACAGGTGGACTGCAATTAAGCTGTAGAAACATCTCAAGGATGATCAGTGGAAACAGGATGCACATGAGCTCACCTGGGCCCTCAGCTACTTCTATTTTAGTTGGAGACGGGCAAAAAGGCTCTTTGGTTGGCAAAGGTTGCAGACCCCTGTTCTGTACCAGCCATTACATTTTTCTGTAATCCTAAAAAAAGTAATCAAAAACAGAAGTTGCTGCACCACAGCAACGAAACAAGTGTGGATGATGACGGACCACAGGCGTACCCATACCTGCCCTTCCTGGATGGACGTCTGCTTCCTCCTGGGTGACATGGTGGTGGAAGTAGTTCAGACAAGCGTGTTGTGTGGTCTCTGCGTCACTGCTGCTCCAACACCAGAATGATGGGTTCTCAACTAGAAGAACCAGGCAGTGTTCACTGTGTGAGAAAAGAAAGAATCAAGAGGATGAAGACATTTTCCCACGCTATTCTGTCTTTGTGTAACATTGGATTTTAGTTTTGGAAAGTGAAAACTTGAAAAAAAATCATTGTAAATTTATTGGGAAAAGAAAGCAAAATTAAGAACAAAATTTCAAAATAAAACTGCAAATATATAAAAAAAAATACATTTACAAGAATTAAGTTGAGATTAGATGAAGACCTTAAAGGTGACGGACAGTGACATTTTTTTATTGAACAAATCAAATGATTGTATGAAAATATTACATTCAGCCCATTCCCCTGATTTAATATGTGTCACCATCCTCCATAAATGACAATAAATGGTCATAGCCCATTTTTCACTCAGTGATGCTGCAGTACCGCCATCTCCCGATAAGTGCGGGCAGTCGTGACGTCAATTCGGTTTGGCCGAGAAAATGGCTGAACAAGAGCAAAGTGATTCCGACAGCGATTACTTTCTCAACTTTGACGACCACAATATAAATGATGACACTGACAACGAAGAATCTGAAGATGAAGTAGTTTTGGGTGGTGCTGAGAGGGGTATTCAGCCTTATTTGTTCGAGGCAGAGGGAGAGGAGAAAGACGCAACGCGGACGGGAAAAGAACACATTTACGATCGGCTGTAAGATATTTCTAGGTAAAAGATGCTTACAAATATTTTTCTTTGGCGACATGCATGGTCACACACTTAATTTTAAAAATCAAACTACCCATTGGTCACTCGCTACATCTTCTCAGCCGCTGATTAGCACCTGCTGGTCTGTGCGCAGCTGGACTTTGACGACCTCAATATAAATGATTACAAATGATTACATTGACAATGAAGACGTTTTGGGTGGTGTGTGGCCTGTCAGCCTTATTTGTTCGAGGCAGAGGGAGAGGAGAGACGCAACACGGACGGGAAAAGAACACGTTTACGATCAGCTGTAAGATATTTCTAGGTAAAAGATGCTTACAAATATTTTTCTTTGGCGACATGCATGGTCACACACTTAATTTTAAAAATAAAACTACCCATTGGTCACTCGCTGCCTGATGACATGTCATCTTCTCAGCCGCTGATTAGCACCTGCTGGTCTGTGCGCAGCTGGAGCTGATGAGACAGATGAGCGGCCGTCATCGTCCACACGAGTGAGTTTATAAACAATATTGATTCATTTGATTTAATTTCCCAGATGAATTATGAAGAAACCATTCAATACATTCAATAATCAATGCAAACGGAATAATCAATGCCAACCCCATATTTTTCAGGCGATACAGATTCATAGTGTTGGGGATTTTTTTGGAGAAGAAGTGAGGGTGATGCCTGCCTGTGCGGCGAGCCTCATCAGAGAAACCTTCCCATCTCATCACTACAAGGGATTTTGCCTACCAAGATTAGATTTGTGAACAATGTTATTTAAATAAAGTTTTGTAAACTCATATATTGAGTTTCTTAATGTTCATGTCAATGTTATAGTTCTCATAGCTCAGCATTCATCAAAGTCGCATGTCATATACATTTCAATAATTTTTCTACCATTTTATGGTATAAATTTGGATTTACATAAAAGTCATGTTCATCAGGTTCCTCTGCTTGGTCAGAAACATCAACATTGAGTGACAGTTGATAAAATCTGCAAAAAAAGTAGATCATAATTTTATCCCAGAGGTCTCAAATTGGATTACATACAGTACATAGAAATATAAATTGATCAAACAGGCACAACCACCTCCCTATACAGCACTGAATACTTCATATTTGATGAGTATGAACACCCTAATATGCTAATATTTGATAAGTTGGTAAGGCAATGCAAACCATGGCTTGGAATTCATTTAAGATGTTTAGTAAACATTCGCAGTGAATATTAAAAATAAAAAAATTACCCTGTTTCCTTTAAGTGTTCTGACAGTTGATCGCAACTGTCACTGACCCCGTTCTCAGAGTCACACTTGGAAATCGAGGCATATATAGTTGGAATAGCAGTTTTCTTTATCAGCAATCTTTTGGCAAATTTCATTTCAAATTGACATGTCTGGCCCAGGAAACACGCACGCAGGCTCAGGATAGATTTAACAGCTTTATTCAACAAGCAGGTGTGTGTGAATGGATGTGCTGACGAGGGGCAGGTGTGCGCCCAGCTGACGCCGCTGAGGAGCGGCGAGTTGTGACACAAATTGCATCTTATTCTCGAAATCGCTGTCAACGAAATCTATACTGCACATTTTTGGTGTTTTACCGACATAAGTTCTTTTTTTTTTTTACGTTTTCTGAACGAATTTCACCCAGGCCGTTCTGATATTCACAGGGACGGGACATTCAAAAACACTCACAGCATACTCCTCTGGTATAACGTCGCACCCGTACACAACACAACGACAAACCATAATTAATTCGATTCCTGAAATCCTAATGTTAATAAATAATCTATTTGTAATCCAAAAGTATTCCGAGAAATATCCGTAATCGCCGATTTTAAAATGTAAAAAAAGTTAAAAAAAAGCAATGTCCGCTGACTGTGTGACACACCGAACTGACGTCACACAGTCAGCGGCCATTTTAGCTGCTGATCTTGGCTGGGTCAGACAGCTCTCCACAACAGCGTACTTCAAGAGCGCATTGTCACCTTATGCGACATACGTTGACACCAAAACATGTGGGGTTCCAATTAGCTCGTCTCAGACGAGCTAATTGGAGATATGATTTGGAGATATGATTTAGCGATTTTGTCCGTCACCTTTAATCCTACATTTGGTAAATCAGGAACAACAGTTTTTTGTCATAAATTTGTGACTTTTTTCTAAATTTTATGGGATTTTTTTACACTTCAATTCCAAGGAAGTTGGGACATTGTTTAAAATGTAATTGAAAACAAAATAAAATGATTTGCAAATACTTTTACACCTATATTCAGTTGAATCTACTACAAAGACGAGATATGTGCGCTACTTCCGGGGGCGCTTCATCGTGTGCAACCCAGCAGTCACCCAGTGTATGCTTTGTCTTTTAACATTTTTTTTTTTAACCAGTTTCAATCAGGTTTTTAAACATCAGCTCTACTGAATTATGATGTCATCTGTGAGAAAACTTCAGTGATCGAGTGATGCAGTTTATGGGAACACATGTCGAGTGTTTTGTACTTTATGCAGCGATGCTACTTCTGTGCTTCTCCACCTCTCATGCTGTGGAGCAGGAACGCTGGGCACCGGAGAGAATCACTCGCCGTCGGGACTTTATTCTCTCCTTTAGGACCTCCACAGCCATGGTGATACCAGCCAGTATCCCAAGAGAGCTGTGCAGGCAGATCACAATGCGGAAGAGGAAGAAGAGGCAGTTGACCGCCACAAGCTACCCCCACTTCCAACTATCCTGATGTCAAATGTACAGTCTATCAGGAATAAGACTGAAAGGCTTAAATTTAGCCCATGCTTCTAAAGGTGCATCTCAAAAAATTAGAATATCATTAAAAAGTTCAATATTTTTTGTCACTCATTTCAGAAAGTGAAACCCATACTGTATATTATATAGAGTCATTCCACTAGAGACTGATATGTTTCAAGTGATTATTTTTTTTAAATTTTGACAATTATGGCTTACAGCCTATCAAATCCCCAAATTCAGTTTCTCAAAAAAATCAGACTATTACATAAAATTATTTTAAAAAATAGTTTTGTTTTTTTTTAATACAAATGTGGACTGACTGAAAAGTATGTCCATGTACCACTCAATACTTGGTCGGGGCTCCTTTTGGATTAATTACTGTATCAAAGTGGCGTGGTATGGAGGTGATCAGCCTGTGGCACTGCTGAGGTGTTATGAGGGTCCAGGTTGCTTTGATAGTGACCTTCAGCTCAACTGCATTGCTGGGTCTGGTGTCTCTCAGCTTCCTCTTGACAATCCTCCATAGATTCTCAATGGGGTTTAGGTCAGCAGAGTTTTCTGTCAGTATGGCTCTGTCAGAGTGACCCAGCGAACAGTGGGCTCACACACCAGCTTAACATCTTAGAGGCTCAAGTGGACCAAATTACTCACCAACAGCAGGTCATATTAAATCAGTTAGTTCAGATCAACAGCCGGTTGGATCGTTTGGAAGGACAGCGGGCTTTCCCTCCGGCTCATAGCAGTAGGCCAGCTCCCGTTAGCTCCCTGCCTAGCCAGGCTAGCCCGGGCTCGCTAACCCGTCTCACTCTGGTCCCCACTCCCGTGCGCTTCAGCGGAAAGCTCGGGGAGGCTCGGGGCTTTATCCTCCAATGTGAGACAGTGTTTCAGCGAGTTCCAGGGGACTTCCCCACCGATCACAGCCACATAGGTTACGTGGATAATCTGTTGGAGGGGCGAGCACTAGCATGGGCTTACGCCATCATGGCGAAGCCCAGCTACGCCAAACTAACCTACGCCCAATTCGTGCACAGTTTCCACAAAGTTTTTGACCATTCGGACCGTGATAGCATGCTTACCACCCGATTATTAATCCTTCGTCAGGGTGGCCGGTCAGTGGCCGACTACGCTGTCGACTTCTGGGTGCTGGCAGCGGAGGTTGGGTGGGAAGATGCCTCGCTTTGCAGCATCTTCATTAGAAGCCTGAGCCCAAGTCTACGGGATGAGCTGGCCCGCTTAGATAAACCTGAGCGTCTCACTGAGCTAATTTCCTTAACAATTAGTCTTAGAGTGAGCTGCTGAGCGGAGGTCTTCCAGCTGCTCGAGCAGACAGTTCCAGCGCTCTTCTCAGTCCTCGTCTTTGGCATTGCCCGCGCTAGAGGCCCCTGATGACCCTGAGGCAATGATAGTGGGGCGGACCAAACTCCCGCTGGCTGAGAGACAGCACCGCAGGGACCTGGGTCTGTGCATGTATTGTGGGGATGATCAGCACGAGATCGAGTCCTGCCCGGTTCGGGCAAAAGAGGGGGTCTGCGCGTCGCTGTAAGGGGACTCGTGGACTCATCTCGGCCTAATCCCTTATCAAAATGTCTCCCTCCAATTAGGTTCTGTCATAAACGCACCGAAATTCTCACACACGCACTGGTGGACTCGGGGGCCGAGCAGAGCTTCATTTCAGGGAAACTGGCAACTCGACTGGGGCTCCCCTGCCATGCCATGCCGACCCCCCTAACCCTCGTCACTCTGTCAAAGGCTCCCCTGGAGACAGTGACACATCAGACAGCCCCCGTCTCGGCAATCATCTCAGGTAACCATGGAGAAGGCCTCCGACTGTTTGTGTTGTCCACCTCGGCTGCCCCCGTCATCTTGGGCTACCCCTGGCTTCGCCTCCATAACCCAACCTTTGACTGGCGTACTGGGAGCGTCCTTGCTTGGAGCCCCTTCTGCCTGAGTGCGTGCCTCCAGTCTGCAGTGTGTTCTCCCTCAGATCCCCTCTCCTCCCCCGCCCCCCTTCCTCCTCCTGACCTGTCCAGGGTACCAGCAGAGTTCCATGACCTTGGAGCGGTGTTTAGTAAGTCCCAGGCACTGTCTCTTCCCCCCCCACCGCCCGTACGACTGTGCCATTAATCTCCGCCCGGGTGCCCCCCTGCTGTCGAGCTGCCTTTACAGCTTATCGGCTTCAGAGCGGGAGGCTATGGCTGCTTATATCAAGGAATCGCTCAGCTCGGGCATCATTCGGCCTTCTTCGTTGCTGGTGGGGGCGGGCTTCTTCGTCGGAAAGAAGGATGGTTCCCTTCGCCCTTGTATTGACTTCCGGGCACTGAACGACATCACAATCAAGGACAGGTACACACTGCAACTCATGGACTCTGCTTTCGACTCTCTCCAGGGGGCCTCCTGGTTCACGAAGCTGGACTTCCGCAGTGCTGACCACCTCATGCGGATCCGGGAGGGCGACGAGTGGAAGACAAGATTCTGGACCCCAAGCGGCCACTTTGAATATCTCGTCATGCCGTTTGGGCTCACCAACACTCTGGCCGTCTTCCAGCGTTTGATTAATGGCGTTCTCCGGGACTTCCTCGGGTCCTTCGTCTTCGTCTATCTGGACGACATTTTGATCTTCTCCCAGTCACGGGAGGAGCATCAGGTCCATGTGAGGCGGGTCCTTCAACGACTCCTGGAGAACAAATTATTTGTAAAAGCAGAGAAGTGTGAGTTCTACACTGAGAAGACCTCTTTCCTAGGATTTATCATCTCACACAACCAGGTCATCCCGGACCCTGAGAAGGTGAAGGCGGTGGTGGATTCCCCCCCCCCCCCCAATCAAGGAAGCAGCTGCAACAATTCCTGGGGTTTGCCAATTTTTACCGACGATTCGTGCCCAACTACAGCTCGATTGCCCTCCCCCTGACTCGTCTCACCTCCCCCAAGGTGGCGTTCCGGTGGACAGAGGAGGATGCGGCGGCTTTTGCAACCCTGAAGACCGAGTTCTCATCCTCCCGGGTCCTGACGCAGGTGGATCCTTCTCTCCAGTGTCTGGTTGAGGTGGATGCCTCTGACTCAGGGGTGGGGGCAGTCTTGTCACAGCGCTCTCCGGTAGACGGGGTGATCCGCCCCTGCACTTTCTTCTCTCGGCGGCTGTCCCCCGCGGAGAGGAATTATGATGTCGGCGACAGAGAACTAGCTCGCGCTGGAGGACTGGCGGCACTGGCTGGAGGGGGCCGCACAACCCTTTGCGGTGTGGACCGAACACAAAAACTTGGGAGTACCTGAGGACAGCTAAACGCCTGAATGCCCGCCAGGCGCGTTGGTCCTTGTTCTTCGGGCACTTCAGGTTCACAATCACCTACCACCCTGGGACGAAGAACGCCAAACCTGACGCCGTGGCCAGGCAGTTCGCCTCGGAGGTCTCTGATGGGCATGAGCACACCATCCTCCCTGCTTCGTGTATCGTGGGCACCCTCTCGTGGGGCATCAGGGACCTAGGGCATCAGGGCATAAGGCCCTGAGGGCGCAGGAAGCTGAGCCGGATCCAGGCAGAGGGCCTGCAGGGAGACTGTTGGTTCCATCTTCTGTCCGGGGTGACATGATCCACTGGGCCCACTCATCCAAGCTCGCCTGCCACCCTGAGATCACCCGCCTGGTGGAGCTGCTCCAGAGATCATTCTGGTGGCCGGGCCTCCGGAATGACGTCATCAACTATGTCCGCACCTGTCCCCAGTGCGCCACCGGGAAGACATCATCATCACCGCCAGCAGGTCTCCTCCATCCGTTTCTGGTTCCTGGAAGACCGTGGTCCCACATTGCTCTGGACTTTGTAACTGGTCTCCCGGCATCCAACAGTTTTGACACCATCTTCACCATTGTGGACCGTTTCTCTAAAGCCGCCCATTTCATCCCCTTACATGGGCTTCCAATGGCACGGGAGACGGCGGACCTATTGGTGCAGCACGTCATGCGTCTTCATGGGCTCCCCAAGGACACTGTCTCCGATCGGGGTCCCCAGTTTGTGTCCCGCGTATGGAGGAGTTTCTGCAATGTGCTGGGGGCTACGGTAAGCCTGTCCTCTGGTCATCACCCCCAGAGCAATGGGCAGTGTGAGCGGACCAATCAGGAGCTGGAGGCCGCTCTGCCCTGCGTCATCGCCTCCAGTCCTTCATCTTGGAGCAGCCATCTGCCATGGATTGAATATGCTCATAATCTGACTCAGCTACCGGCATGTCACCCTTCAAGCCGTCGCTGGGTTATGATCCCCCGTTGTTCCCCGGAGAGGAGGGGAAGGTGGGCGTGCCTTCCATCCATGCCTACCTGAGGCGCTGTCGTCAGCTCTGGGCTGCAGCACGCCGGGCCCTTTTACGCACGGCCGAGCTCAACACAAGAACAGCAAAGCGGCGCAGGAGGCCTGCTCCTCAGTATCAGGTGGGTCAGCAGGTATGGTTATCAACCCAGCACATTAACCTGAAGGCTGAGAAGAGGAAGCTGGCCCAGCGTTTTATTGGGCCCTTCCCGATTATCTGTGTGATTAATCCTGTGGCTGTGCGTTTGGCTCTCCCCCCCTCTCCGTGTTTGTCCCACATTCCACGTTTCACAGGTCAAGCCCGTCGTCTCCAACCCGCTCTGCCCCCCTCCCAGGGCTCCACCCCCGCCAGTGTTGATCGACGGCGACCCGGCATGGAGAGTCAACTCCATCTTGGACGTCCGCCGCCGGGGTCGCGGCCTGCAGTAACTGGTGGATTGGGAGGGGTATGGCCCCGAGTGGAGGTCCTGGGTGCGTCCATTGTTCATGCTGGACAAGTGTCTCATCAAGAACTTCCATTAGACGCACCAAGGTAGGCCAGAGCCAGGAGGCGCTGCTCGGGGGGGGGGGGGGGGGGAGTACTGTCATGGCCCACTCTGGTCCATCACCTGCCTCAGCTGCGCGCACACCTGTGGCCAATCACTCACGGGCTTTATAGCCTGCTCTGCCTGGAGTCTCGGCACGGAGCCGTCTGTCTTTCTACCGGACCTTCGTCTCCCGCACGTCTGTCTCCACACAGACCAACGCTTCATCTGGAAAGACCCTCCTACTACCAGTAAGCATCTCCGCTACTTACCTTTTCTCCAAGGCTCTCCCCTGTGCACAGGTGGATCCCTCAGGTGGCGGAACCAACTCTCCGCGGCGGCGGAACGTTCCCCTCGCCCCGCCAAACCTCATCGCTCATCACCGAGTGTGCCTCGTAGACGCCGTCTTCCTGGCTGGAGGCCTTGGGCCGAAACCTGCGCTCGCATCAGACCACCTGCAATTAAGTCCCAGTCAATATCCAGCTCATTGTGACTTGGCTGAAATTAACATCTGTGGTTTGGCTCTGTTTTAGGGTTGCCAGGCTGTACGGCGCTCTGTCTCGCCCCCGGCTGCAGCATGTTCACCATCAACATATTTACACAACACATACATGCACTCAGACACCCTCTATTGGTCACAATAAAGATTATTAAATTGCACTTGAGCCTGTGTGTGTGCTCCCTGGGTCCAACAATATGTCAGGCACAGAATCTAAGTTGCTTGAGGTTTAGTGTGACGTTTCCAGTCAGTGATGATTTGAGGAACCATGTCATCTGCTGGTGTTGGTCCACTGTATTTTATCAAGACCAAAGTCACCACAGTCGTCTACCAGGAAATTTTAGAGCACTTCATGCTTCCCTCTGCTGACAAGCTTTATGGAGAAGCTGATTTCAATTTTCAGCAGGACTTGGTACCCCCACCCCACACTGCCAAAAGTATCAAAACCTGGTTTAATGACCATGGCATCACTGTGTTTGATTGGCCAGCAAACTCTCCTGACCTAAACCCCATGAAGAATCTATGGAGGATTGTCAAGAAGAAGATGAGAGACACCAGACCCAACAATGCAGATGAGCTGAAGGTCACTATCAAAGCAACCTGGACCTTCATAACACCTCAGCAGTGCCACAGGCTGATCCCCTCCATGCCACGCCACATTGATGCAGGAATTAAACCAAAAGGAGCCCCGACTAAGTATTGAGTGGTACATGGACATACTTTTCAGTCGGCCAACATTTATTTTCAAAAACTATTTTTTTAATTAATTTTATGTAATAGTCTTATTTTCAAAATCATCAAAATTAAAAAAAACACCTGCTACATCACTCTCTGTGTAATGAATCTATATAATTTATGGGTTTCACTTTCTGAAATGAGTGACAAAAAATATTGAACTTTTTCATGATATTCTAATTTTCTGAGATGTACCTGTAGAAGCATGCGCTAAGTTTAAGCCTGAAATCAGTGAAATTTGTCTACTTGCCTTCACGGAATAATAGCTCAGTGAATCGGACCACTATGAAAACCTGACAATAAGTGGGTTTGGAAGCCCACTTCATCTGGATCGGTCCTCGGAGATCACCGGGAAAAGTCAAGGAGGAGGACTGTGCTTTTATATCAACCAAAGATACAGGAAAACTGTGACAATCCAGGAAAGAATATGTACTGTGGATCTGTAACTACTGACAATCTCACTTTGTGCCGTCGACCTGCCTCGTGAGTTTCAAAAGCTGTTTTATACACTAGTGTGTAGTGCTGTGAAAAAGTATTTTCCCCCTTCCTGATTTCTCATATTTTTGCATATTTATTTCACCTAAATGTTTCAGATCATCAAACAAATTTTAATATTAGACAAAGATTTTTTGAATGCAAAAGATGCAATAGACTTACACAATGGTCCTCTCCGGCATACAACTAGGAACATACCGGTCGCTATGGAGGGTGAGAATATGTATGGGCACATAATCATACCATGTAGGATAACTAAATAGACGGTTATGCTGTTTCATCCCACCTAGCAACAATGCTCTGCACTGTGTGTGTTTATATATTTACATATTTATTCCATCTAGCTACAATGCTCTGCACTGGGTGTGTTTATATTTATATATCTATATATTTATTCCATCTAGCTACAATGCTCCACACTGTGTTTTTATATATCTACATATTATTCCATCTAGCTACATTGCTCCGCACTGTGTGTGTTTATATACTTGCATATTTATTCCACCTAGCTGCAATGCTCCATACTGTGGGTGTTCATATATTCATATATTTATTCCATCCAGCTACAATGCTCTGCACTGTGTGTCTGTGTGTGTGTGTGTGTGTATATATATATTTTATAGTAATATGTACATATGTATATTAGCTGCTCTTGCTTGCTTGTTTTTTCTTGCCTTCTGATTGTTGCTCTGAGTGTTGCTATCCCTGTGCTGTTGCAATCCTGGAATTTCCCCGTTGTGGGACTAATAAAGGCTTATCTTATCTTAAGATAACCTAAGTAAACGCAAAATGCAGTTTTTAGATGATGATTTCAGTTATTCAGGGAAAAAATGCTATCCAAACATACCTGGCCCTATGTGAAAAAGTAACTGCCCCCTAAACCTAATAACTGGTTGCGCCACCATTGGTGCCAACAACTGGCAATGAGTCCTTTACGTCGCTGTTGAGGAATTTTGACCCACTCTTCTGTGCAGAATTGTTTAAATTCAGTCACATTGGAGGGCTTCATGAACTGATGGCTGTACATTCTCCCACGAACCCTAGAGAATTCTCGAGAGGGTAAAGAGCTGGTCCGATGTGCCACGGCCAGGACGAAAACCACATTGCTCCTCCTGGATCTGAGGCTCGACCAACGGCCGGACTCTCCTCTCCAGTACCTTGGCATAGACCTTCCCAGGGAGGCAGAGGAGTGTGATCCCTCTAAAGTTGGAGCACACCCTCCGGCCCCCTTTTTTGAAGAGAGGAACCACCACACTGGTTTGCAATGTCAAAGGCACTGCCCCCAACCTCGACACAATGTTGTAGAGGCGTGTCAACCTTTCTAAACTGACTTTTGGTAAAAATATAAATTGTTATAAGGAAAAAGAAAAAAAAAACAATTGTTTTAAATTTATTTTAAAAACAGTAATTTAAAAAAAAACAGACAAAAATAAGCCATAAAATAATCCACAACTTGATAATAAAGTTTCAAACGTACAAGAAAAGTCAATTTTACAAGAGGAAATTACAAAGTTGAGGGAAATGGTTTCAAATTTAGATAAATTTACAGAGAAAAGTAGAAAACTATCAGAAAATTATTATAAATTTTGGAGAAAAACCTCAAACCTTCAAGAGTGAAGTCATTACTCACGTTTTAAGTGGGTGCTCTTTGCACCTTTAACTAGAAATTTTTGGTTGTCTCCTTTTATTTACATGACACTTGATATTTTCTAACCTGTTTGTATACCACCACAGACAGAGAGAACCTGAATTTGACAGAGCTCAGAGAGGGCAAGATGAGACAGGAAAGAGGAGCCAAGGATAGGAAAGTGTTCAGGCAGAGGGTCCAGGAGAGGTGAGAGCAGAGGAAGGAGAGAAGGATAACACCAGTAAAAAGTCCAAACACAGGACGTCTGGGTGGGACCCCAGTCATAGCAGTCTGTCGGGGGTGACAATGACTGTTTCATTTAGGTCTGATCAGATTCCTCCACACAGCCATTTGGGTGGGTCCCCAAATAGCCCAATATTTCAACATTCAAACCCTTGGTTGTACAATACTTCAAACTAAAAGTTCCATATGCACGGCAGAGGCTCAGGAGGTAGAGTGGGTCGTCCAATAACTGGGTGGGTGGCGGTTCGAATCCCGCTCTCCCCCAAAATCCTGCTGTTGTGTCCCTGGGCAAGACACTTTACCCACCTTGCCTCCAGTGTCCATAACACTAGGTATTAATGTGTATAAATGTTCGGTGATGGCCGGAGATGCTGTTGGCCCGGATTGGCAGCCACATTTCTGTCAGCCTGCCCCGGGGCAGCTGTGGCTACAGTAGTAGCTTGCCACTACCATTGGCTGTCGGGAGTGAATGAATAACACTGGCTAAAATTTATTGTCTGTTTTTTTTTCCACTGATTAAGGACAATTTTGATGTGCTTAATCCAAAAATCATATTGGTTTTGCTCAAGCAGGTCAACTTTTTGAACTATGGTCACATGTTTTTTTTACCTTTTTGCTTACATGTAAGGGTATTTTTTGCTTTTTATGATGCAAAATTCTTTTTTTATCTGATGAAATTCTCTGAATTTTGAACAATGATGACACAACATTCAATTTACATGTACTTACCTTAATCAATGTCTCCTATTCAATTTACAGTACAACTGTACAACTCCTTACAACTGAGCATAAAAACCTGACCTGATCAAAAGAAACGGATGTCATTTTCGGATTCAGAAGTGCAAAATTGTCTTCAGTCAAGTTGAACAAAGACAACTTACAAAAAAATGATTTTTGTTGTGTTGTGTAATGTGTCTGTAAAAAGCATCTTTGAGTGTCTCTGATAAAGCGCTATATAAATCTGATGTATTATTATTATTATATGCAAAGTCACTGTGCAAAATTTAAAAAAAAGAAAAAACAAGTATAAAATTAACATATTTATACATATGTGTTTTCTCCCCCTCCACTGCCAGAAAAAAATGCTGCCATTGCACCAAGGTCTTGAAGCCAGAGGAAACACTGCCCATCTTCCAAAATAATCGAGACATCCAACTCCATTATATCTAAATTTATCGGGAAACTCACTACCTTCGTCAATTTCAATTTGTTAGAGATTATGGCAAAGGATTAAAAGCCATGAAATCTGAATCAATTATTGCATCTCTGAGATTGAAAAGCTTGACAGACTGTCTCTCCCAGCCCAATTCCATGTGGTATCATATCCCAAATAAATTATTCAACAATGTTAGAGGCCTCAACTTCCCACTTAAATGTGATTTGAAAGTTCAAAAGATTCCCATTAAATTATCTAACTTCAGCAAAAAAGCATTGGACTATAGCAAAATGATATTTACCCACAACTAAAAAAATTAATTTAATTTTTTTAATTTAACTTCTCCCCACACAACACTATTCTATGAACAACTTCTTTAGATTTGATTGGCGGTTGGCAACCAGCTTACAGGCGCATTACCACCATGTACTTCACTCAATATCATCACTCTATCTGGTCAGGAGTTGTAGTCCTATCATCATTGCTGTGTCCAATCGAACCTCAACTCTATCTTCAGGCATGGGTGTTTTTATTTATTAGGGGTCCAATGTGTGACATTGGTGGCAAAATTTAAAATTGATCAAATCTGCACATGAAATTGACTAATCACTATCCAATTGTGTCAGGTTTATGAAACTATTAACTATTTTCGTAACGGCATTCGCGTTCAGGAACTCTTGAGGATGAGCGCTCACTTCAACTACTTGTAAATGGAGACGTAAACGGGACACTCGGGCTTTTGTTTCCCCGCACACGTTTTACACGAAACAACTTCAACACTTCCAGTATTTTTCACGCATCAAAACTCATCAACAGCTACATTTTCATGACATATTAAGATGTGATAACGTGTATACATACCTTCAAATTCTCCCTGTTTGCTGGATAAGACGTAAAATCACAAAAGGCGTAAATGCGGGACACGGAAGTTTGGACCTTCGATAACTTCAATATAAAGTGACCACGGTTAATCCTCCCCACATGGGTTGAGCACATCCGGGGTAGAGAAAATAAAAGTGCTTTCCCAGGGTGGTCACCTCGCCAGACGGGGCTGCGCGCGGCCGACCAAGACCGAAGACGTAATTTTTTTTAAGGACACCATATTCGATGTGTCATAAATGTTTGAGATTTTATTGAAATATTCTACATCTGAGCTTCACAAAGACTGATCTCCTTTTTACGTGTATGGTTTGGGATTTGAAAGGTGCAAAGTGAAAAGCATCAGCACTTCCTGTTTTCTGGTTACTTTACCAAATAACTTGCATGTTGCTGCGTAAATTCGGGGACACGGAAATTTACGTCGTACGAATAAATTTGCAGGGGCCGCCGTACAAAAACCATAGATCCGATCACATTGGGGAATGTTTTATTTTGAATTTGCATTACAACTCCGTTATCTCTTGCATAAATGAGTAGAAAGAGTTACTCAGAGATCACTTTACAGTACTTTGAAATTGATGCAATTTTCATGTCACACAAAAACTGGGAAAAATGAGGGGATACGACCAATAGTTTCGATTCTAACGGCAAAACCAATGATTATTTTTTAAAATTGCAATGCAAGTCTGAAACTCTTTTATGTTCCCTTGCATATTATAAAAACGAAACAGACATCTGCAAATTACAGAAAAAGAGAGAGCGCTTGAAAGTCGGATACCCCTGATATAGTGCACTGGACCCCCCCAAAAAAACAAACACCCACATCACTCCCTATGGAGGTTCCAAGGTTGTCATAGACAGGAGCGGCACTGGGGTTAAGCTCCCAGCGCCCATAAAATGCTCCTTATGGCGTGCGTCTCGAAAAGCCTCTGACAACTAAGTCCAACTCCTAGCCTGCCCGTGTGGTTTAGTCTCTAAGCCCGGCGGAACTGCTTTTACTAATAGGAGAAGGGGCGAAGGCGGATCTCTGGCGCCTTAAAACCAAATGCTTCGGGTAGATGGTGGCTCGTCAACCTGGGAAGGTAGCCCATCTAGGGGAAGGTAAACCCTGATTTCAAACCTCAGCTGCCTTGCGGCACACCCGGTCACAGGAAAGGCTTTGCGAGTCAACCCTGAGGAAAAATCCGGAGTCGGAGCCCCTAAGGCAGTTCTCTGTTGTTCTCAACATCGTTCTGGCAGCTCCTGCGACGACGCTGGTGCCAAACTGTAGCAGCCTTGCTGTTCCTTTGGATTCATCAGTGACGTGGAGAGGGGGGACATGCTGCATGGGCAACATCTTGTCCTCCATATCTTTCTGCCCAGGCTTGAATCCTACCAACGCCCAACGCTGGAAGGTAGAACACCGGATCACTGGAGAGGACACTCCAGCTTCGCCTTTGGCGTAGACAAAACACGGGGAATGACAGTTACCGGTTATAAGCCACCGCTCAATTGGCGTAGAGCGCGGCGCCAGGGGTTGTTCCTGATGGTGGGAGGGATCATCGGATCTCACTGGACAGCTACCGCCCGCCTCAAGCTGGGCAGCCCCCAGCCAATAAGGTGTTGTCCCACCAAAGCTTGCTTTCCTCATTGGGTGCATTGGGGATGAGGAGAAGTCCGAACAGCAGGCTGAGAACCTTCGCACCAGGCAAGACAAAAAAACAAAAGAGACCAACTCTAAAACTGGGAACTTGGAACGTCCGATCTATGATGACAGGACTCACTGCTAACCTCAAGGACATCAACGACACCAGGAAGACTGCCATCATTAATAATGAGCTGAAGAGACTGGGAGTGGATATCGCCACTCTCCAGGAAACACGGTTGGCTGACGCAGGCACACTGAGAGAGAAGGACTACACGTTCTACTGGCAGGGAAAGGGCAGTGACAAACACAGGGAACACGGAGTGGGCTTCGCAGTGAAGAACACCTTGCTGAAGATGGTGGAACCGGGCAGCAATGGCTCTGCACGACTTCTCACCCTCCGCCTGAACACCACTCAAGGCCCAGTCACCCTCGTCAGTGTGTATGCCCCAACACTGACAGCCACACCAGAGGCAAAAGATGAGTTCTATGAGAATCTCACAACAACTGTCAGGATCATCCCCAACTCCGAACAACTCATTCTCCTCGGAGACTTCAATGCCAGAGTGGGTGCTGACCACGACTCCTGGCCCTCCTGTCTTGGACCATTTGGCGTGGGCAGAATGAATGACAACGGGCAGCGGCTGCTCGAGTTCTGCACATATCACAATCTGTGCATCACAAACTCGTTCTTCAAGACCAAGCCCAAACACAAGGTTTCCTGGCGACATCTGCGCTCAAAGCACTGGCACCAGCTGGACTTGATCCTGACCAGGCGCACCTCACTGAAGAACGTGCTAATCACCCATTCGTTCCAGAGTGCAGATTGCGACACAGACCATTCATTGGTGTGTTGCACGGTCAAACTGCAGCTGAAGAAATTCCATCGTGCTAGACAGCCTGGAAAGGCACGGATTGACACCAGCAAGATGGCCCAACCAGAACTTGTTGAGCGGTTTGCCTCCACCTTTGAGAAGGAACTTGGTGTACCACAAGAAGGAGAATCTGCAAAGCAGAAGTGGGAAGAGCTGCGAAACACTATCCACCGCACAGCCTTGGCTACCTTTGGGAGGAAGACCTCGAAGTCACAGGACTGGTTTGATGCCAAGTTGACTGAGATGACCCCCGTCATTGAAGCCAAGCGCTCAGCACTTGCTGAGTACAAGAAGTACCCAAACGAGAAGAATCTCCAGATTCTCAGGGCTGCGAGAAGCAAAGTTCAGCAGACTGCTCGGCACTGTGCCAACAAGTACTGGACTGAGCTCAGCCAAGACATTCAAACCGCTGCCATAACAGGGAACATCCGTGGTATGTACGATGGCATCAAGAAAGCACTTGGTCCGGCTCAGAGCAAGACGGCCCCCCTCAAATCCTCCACTGGGGAGATGATCACAGAAAAGAACAAGCAGATGGAGAGATGGGTGGAACACTACTCCGACCTCTACTCCAGACAGAACACCGTGACACCGTCAGCCCTTGATGCCATCGACTGCCTGCCATCCATGGGCGAACTTGATGCCGAGCCAACCATCGACAAACTCAGCAAAGCCACTGATAGCTTGGCCGCTAGCAAGGCACCCGGCAACGACGGTATACCCCCGACCTAATCAAGCACTGCAAGACCGCCCTACTGCTGCCATTGCATGACGTCCTCTGCCAGTGCTGGAAGGAAGGTACCGTATCACAGGACATGAGGGACACCAAGATCATCACCCTCTACAAAAACAAAGGGGAGAGAAGCGACTACGACAACTACAGGGGCATCTCCCTCCTCAGCGTTGTTGGCAAAGTCTACGCACGAGTTGTTCTCGTTTGTCTACAGAAGCTTGCCAAACGTGTCTACCCCGAGTCTCAGTGTGGCTTCCGCGCTGAGCGATCGACGGTAGACACGATATTATCTGTAGCATCATCTCACTTTGGCTCAGCAATAATTATTCTTCTGCTTAAAGACATTTTGTTTCATCCAGGAATAACACAAAGAAATGGATTTTCTTCCCCCAGGCCACAGCTGAAATACCCCTTCTTTTGTTAAAACCAACCTAAGGAATGTCCCCAATGTCCGGCTTCACTTTTATTGCCCCCAGAAAACCTACACAGACCCACAACTCAGCTAATTTCCTTAAACTCTGGACATGCTGGATTTAACCAGTGAACTTTAAAGTACATTATTACAAACTCAATTCTAAACCTTCATTCTTTTCAGAACTATGAAAATGCAGATGGACTCTGATGTTTGTTTTTTTTTTTTTTATTTAAGTTTTTGTAAAGGGTATACAGGTCGTTACAGCAATGCAGTGTTTACATTTTCATCACATGTTCCCTTATTTTCTGATATCTGACAACATTGGAAGATTAATTCTTACAACACCCCTTTTTTTTTTTTTTAAAGTGAAAGAAAAAGTGAAATTAAAGAGAAAAAAAAACAAGAAACAAATAACAAAAAAAAAAAAAAAAAAACCCAGTAAAAAACTCTGATGTTTTTGATGTGGAAAAATCAATAATATGTGTGAAATGCATTAATCTGTGATTTTATATACAGTGGGGTAAAAAAGTATTTAGTCAGCCACCAATTGTGCAAGTTCTCCCACTTAAAAGATGAGAGAGGTCTCCAATTTTCATCATAGGTATACCTCAACTATGAGAGACAAAATAAGAAAAAAAATCCAGAAAATCACATTGAAGGATTTTTAATGAATTAATTGGTAAATTCCTTGGTAAAATAAGTATTTGGTCAATAACAAAAGTTCACCTCAATACTTTGTTATATACCCTTTGTTGGCAATGACAGAGGTCAAACGTTTTCTGTAAGTTTTCACAAGGTTTTCACACACTGTTGCTGGTATTTTGGCCCATTCCTCCATGCAGATCTCCTCTAGAGCAGTGATGTTTTGGGGCTGTCGCTGGGCAACACGGACTTTCAACTCCCTCCAAAGATTTTCTATGGGGTTGAGATCTGGAGACTGGCTAGGCCACTCCAGGACCTTGAAATGCTTCTTACGAAGCCACTCCTTCGTTGCCTGGGTGGTGTGTTTGGGATCATTGTCATGCTGAAAGACCCAGCCACGTTTCATCTTCAATGCCGTTGCTGGTGGAAGGAGGTTTTCACTCAAAATCTCACGATACATGGCCCCATTCATTCTTTCCTTTACACGGATCAGTCGTCCTGGTCCCTTTGCAGAAAAACAGCCCCAAAGTATGATGTTTTCACACCCATGCTTCACAGTAGGTATGGTGTTCTTTCTCCTCCAAACACGACAAGTTGAGTTTTTACCAAAAAGTTCTATTTTGGTTTCATCTGACCATATGACATTCTCTCAATCCTCATCTGGATCATCCAAATGCTCTCTAGCAAACTTCAGATGGGCCTGGACATGTACTGGCTTAAGCAGGGGGACACGTCTGGCACTGCAAGATTTGAGTCCCTGGCGGTGTAGTGTGTTTCTGATGTAGCCTTTGTTACTTTGGTCCCAGCTCTCTGCAGGTCATTCACTAGGTCCCCCCATGTGGTTCTGGGATTTTTGCTCACCGTTATCGTGATCATTTTGACCCCACGGGGTGAGATCTTGCGTGGAGCCCCAGATCGAGGGAGATTATCAGTGGTCTTGTATGTCTTCCATTTTCTAATAATTGCTCCCACAGTTGATTTCTTCACACCAAGCTGCTTACCTATTGCAGATTCAGTCTTCCCAGCCTGGTGCAGGTCTACAATTTTGTTTCTGGTGTCCTTTGACAGCTCTTTGGTCTTGGCCATAGTGGAGTTTGGAGTCTGACTGTTTAAGGTTGTGGACAGGTGTCTTTTATACTGATAACGAGTTCAAACAGGTGCCATTAATACAGGTAACGAGTGGAGGACAGAGGAGCCTCTTAAAGAAGAAGTTACAGGTCTGTGAGAGCCAGAAATCTTGCTTGTTTGTAGGTGACCAAATACTTATTTTACTGAGGAATTTACTAATTAATTCATTAAAAATCCTTCATTGTGATTTTCTGGATTTTTTTTTCCCTCATTTTGTCTCTCATAGTTGAGGTATACCTATGATGAAAATTGGAGACCTCTCTCATCTTTTAAGTGGTAGAACTTGCACAATTGGTGGCTGACTAAATACTTTTTTGCCCCACTGTATATGCATGTTAATGTTTAAATGAATGTTTATTCCTGCATGTTGATTTAGAAGCACTGCTTATAATTTATACTAATCACTAAAGTTATCTTAGTTTAATACATAAAGGGAAATATTAACTTCCAGTATGTATCAAAGTTTTGCCTCCAAAACCATGTGACTCCAACAGCCAATCTCTGCATGACAACTCTTCATCCCAAAGAGCTCCAAACAATAGACTGTTTGTCATTGGATGGAAAGTTCATTGTGCCTCCCACGAAGGACTCTCATTGGCTGAGATCCCGGAAGCCCGCGGAACATAAATAGCAGAGAGACCCCTGCTTCAGTCTCTTTCCCGGATCTTTTTTCGGCTGCTCTCTCTTTTGCTCCAGATCCTCTTTCCGGCTCCCCCTTTCTCTGATCTTCTCCATTGTCTACACACAGCAAGGAAGAACAAAGGACCGTCTGAACAAAGACTTCGACGACGTGTCGCTTTTCTGAACACAGAACAAATAACTCATAATTTGTTTATGTAACTTTGTATTTTCTTTTTCTCTTAAATACCTAGGAATTCCTATTTCTTTGAGCTCAATTCTTAATCGGAGTTAAACTCCAATTTTTATTCATCACTTTTTCTTTGTTAAACTTTCTGTAAAACCACCGTTTGTTTGATTTTAATGTAAACTTAATCTTGACTTTATTTTATAATATTTTTCTTGACCAAGCACCCACCAGAAGCTACTATTTTTATCTAAAGTCCGAAGCCTTTTAGTTTGAGATGGGATTAGATATCTTTTAATTATTATCGAAGACCTCTTGAGAAGACGCAGCTCCCACATCACGTGCAGCTGAGGAATCAAGGCTGTTCATCACACGCTGAAGAAAAGTCGTCATCATCTAGTCCAGTTTCAACTCTGGGTCATACAGCCAAAATCCAGCATCTTCGACTGCTTGACTTTAAAGGTCGAACTGTGGATGCTGAAATATCTGCAGGCAGACATTTCCTCTAACATCCACAAAATCTTGGGCTGAGGACGACGACAGAACCATCATCACCGAGGATCACGTGAACTGCAAAACTTTAATTCCTCTGCTGAATTAAACTTTTGAGGTTTGGTAATAATTTGTATATCTAATCAGATGCAAATTAAGAAGCCCTTAACATAACTCTTCTTTTCATTAAAATTCCGTTTTTATTTTCTTAAAATTAATCCAGGACTTTTTCATATAATTAGTAAACTTTCTCCATAAATTTGCGTTGTTTCCATGATCTGTTAACACAAACTGATAGAAATTGGTTTCTCAGTTAACCCTGGTTCCGAAAATATTGACATTGTTAATCTATCATTTACAAGATTGATTTTATGATTAATGAAATTACTGCAATGTCTGTTAATCATTTCGTTTAATAAATCTGTAAAAATGAGAAGTTGTTGAGAATTTATTTCATTCTGAGTCTGTTTCAAGCCCAGGTATCGAATTCACGGAAAATTTTTGAGACTGATTATTGATTAATTTATTGAGTGATCAAACAGGTATAAAGTGAAATTAAAGATCAAATTGCTTCTTAAAGATAGAAGCTGGTGCCCCTTACGAGTGTTAACTTTTCTGATGTATATGAAATGAGATTTGAGCTCAGATTCCAATACATCAATATAAATTAAATAATTCATACCTGATCATATTTATTATTTATTAATAAATTCCATTTTATGCTACATATCCATCCGCCAACTCCAGGAGAAATGCAGAGAACAGAACATGCCCCTGTACGTCGCCTTAATCGACCTCACCAAAGCATTTGATCTGGTCAGCAGAGAGGGCCTTTTCAAGATCCTGCCAAAGATAGGATTGCCCACCAAAGTTGCAAAGCCTCATCGAATCGTTTCACACCAACATGCAAGGGATAGTGCAGCACGACGGCAACGTCTCAGAGCCATTCAACATACGCAGCGGAGTGAAACAGGGCTGTGTACTTGTGCCAACCCTCTTTTGGATTTTCTTTGCTATGCTCCTGAGGCATGCCTTCAGCACAGCAACAGAGGGAATCTACCTGCAAACAAGATCTGACGGCAGGTTTTTCAACCTCGCCCGCCTGAAAGCCAGAACCAAAGTACGCAAGGCTCTAATCAAAGACATGCTGTTCACAGACGACACTGCAGTCGCAACCCACACACAGCAGGAGCTTCAGACCCTGATGGACCACTTCTCCCAGGCATGCACGGACTTCGGGCTTACCATCAGCCTGAAGAAGACTAACGTCTTGGCGCAAGGCACGGAAGCACCACCAACCATCACCATCGTCGACTACGAGCTGGAGGTCGTGAATCAGTTCACGTA